>WOVY01005802.1:0-141484 GCA_013436015.1 Rhipicephalus annulatus
GATCCTTAATTTCAGGTTGCCTTATCACATGTATGAAGATGCACAACATTGGTTCGGCCATAGCCATTGGCTTGTGACGGGTCTAAATAAATATGCGATGCCATGAAACCGATAATACAAATTAAACAGACATTCTCTAAGTGTACAGTTTAATGGAATGGCATGAACAGGTTTTGTTAAAGCAGATATTTAATATAATGATTATACCATTAACTTAAAAAAGAGAAAAACACAAATTATAACATAAGGAAATAGATATTTCCTATAAGAGAGTTGCAGTATCGTACAACATACTGTCACGTGCGTAAAACGGATTGTATCTATACCGTGCGCCAAAAATAATTTTTAAGAAAGGACGTAATATGCATATCGAATATGATGACTTCTTGGCATTTACCACAGAGTATACACCTGTCCAAGTGTGGCCACTTATGACGACTGGGTGAACTACCTGCTTCCACTTGGAAAATCTGAAGGAACCGACGTCGCCTTCAATTGCACTGTGCCGTGCGGGGCACTTAACCTATTTGGTTGCTATACGACATGCACCGAAGCTTGCATTCCCGTCCTATATGGCCCTTCATATATTCCGCTAGCCGGTTTCTCCTTGCGCTTGGAGGAGTGGGAACGTGAATGCGAGAAAAAGAAAGAAAGGATGAAAGAAACAAATGAGCCACTGCCAGCTGAGAAACACTAAAAGCAAGAGAAAAAAAAGATTTCATAAAGACCGTCGCCATCGCGAAGTTGTGGCCTTCTTCTGGCAGGGAGACACTTCAATCCTCACGTCGTTTACGCGACGCTGTACGTTGACACTTCTTGTCGGGTTCGAGTATTGGGGGCTGCGGATTCGCTGCTGCCGTTTATGCGAACGTCCACGTGTGCGTAAGATACGCCGCGTATGTGATGGATTCTGATGGGCACTCGCCCTGCCTCGCGACAGCCCTTCTATGTATATATGCTCATCGAATACGCGTGCAGTGCGGAGAGGACTGCGCAGTCTGAATCACATTTGTCTACAGTGGTCTGCAGCGCGTGGCTCAGAACGCCGGCGCTGTTCGCAGCTGATACCGCCCATTGTTTAATTATAGTACGAGGATATAGTACAAGGACTTAGCACGCGGTTTATGACTACGTTTCGTATCATTATGTGCGTCGGTTCCTGCGCGTGTTTGTGAAAATCGGTGGCTTAAGAAGCGACTGACTGGCCGCTTTAGAGTGGTATTATTCAGACAGTAGAGGTTAAAACATCGGGCGACCGGCAAATAGAACCGCCGGTTTTGCGTTTGGTCTATTTTTCACCGCTATAGTGACACGTTTGCAAGCAAAGAGGTTTGATTGGAATTGATTGTCTGATCGATTAGATGAATAATTCGCGGAGATCGAATGCTCCAAAGCGGTACTGGAGGTATTAGTAACGCCGTATAGTGGAGGGCGCTGCAAACATCATCATCATCATCATCATCATCATCATCAACAACAACAACAACAACGACAACAATACTATCTGTATTGCTATCGTTATATGCAACAACGACATAATGTCAGCAACAACAGCATCAACGATTAAAAAAGAGAGAAACAGCAGCATTGCATGCGTACAAACTGAAATTCAATTACATCGACTGTGCGTCGATTGCTGCGTTTATCGATGACCACTGCATTTCATGACCGCCGAAAAGTAGCGTTCAATAAATGCATATTTCTATCACGCCGCCGCCATTATTGCACGCTACTGTTTGTCACATCGCGAATTTTTCTAGAGAAGCATTCTTTTCCTCTTTCTATGAAGTCACGTGCTTCGTTTTATTTTTATTTTTTCTCTGCGGATGCCTGACGAAAAGACTCAGACTTCACCACGCTGCACGGAACTTGCTGGACAACGCAGTTTGACCGGTATATATACACACAGTATATGCCCACGTTTGACAGATGCCACATTGACTGACGGAGTCAGTTGAGGGGGTCTCGTTCTGGTCGCCGTGCAAATGCAGTTCCCGTGTGACTAGTGACGTTCGCGTGACGTGCCGCGCGTCACGTGATTTATTATGTACAGCGGAGGATGAAAAGACAAATAGCAAGAAACGAAACAGTCACGACTTCAGCCATCACTATATATATATGAGGGTATCTGCTGCGAGAGCATGCCCCAAAGGGCGCCGCAGTGCTCTCAGCAACTGCTGGCCCGAAGGACGCGGGATCGAGTCCAGGCCGCGGCGTGGTGTCGTTTCGGTAGAGGCAATATAGAGGAGGTCCGTCCGCGTACTTATCGAAGGGCGCGTTTTATTTAATGACGCGAGTCGGGCGTATAGAAATTGGTGCCCCTGCTTCATACATGGTCTTATGCCATTCTAGCCGTGAAACGCATCGTCACAAGGCCGCTCACGGAAACGCTAATCTACGAGGCTTTAATTGTCTCACAACATTCATAGATGCCCTCGGCGATACCAAGCATTAAAGAACCCCAGGCTTTGTCACATAATACTCCACCAGTTATTATTATTATTATTAGTATTATTATTATTATTATTATTATTATTATTATTATTATTATTATTATTATTATTATATTGTTTTATTTTTGCGTGCACCTGCATTGAGACCTCATGGTTGTTCTAGGGTACAATAAATTAAAGATTGATTGATTGATTGATTGAATAATTATACCGTTATGATCGGGGTTTGCCGTGTGTCGTAGATGAAAAAAAAAGTCACAGCTTTGACGCAAAAGCGAAGCGATTAATGTGACAGCAACAAATTGGAAGGCCACGCGAAGAATGGCAAGTAGATCGAAACGTGCCCCGCGTTTCGGACGCATGATCGTAATCACAGGTACAGATGAACACAAATAACTCATGACAAACGGTGCAGAACCTGCAAAACGTGCATAGCCTCTGGATACCTTGCTGTGTCTGAAGAAGCTTTCTTGTTGGCTATGTAAATCCGTGCGCATGTTGTCAAGTTCGCGACTGGGGCGGGGATGATTGCACTAAATCAGTTTCAACGAAAGGGTGAGCAATGAATGTGATAGCAACAAATCGCAATGGTATATGAAATTGAGCTGTTAGTCAACTTATTTAGATCCGATCTCACGTAATTCTACAAAACGCTGGTGTAAGAGAACACGGTTGCTCTAGGTACACTCTTGGCACCGTTTTTCGTGTTGAGACGCAGCCCGTAGAAGCTCCCGCCTGCTGCCATCGGCCATACCATGCTGAATGCGCCGGGTCTCGTCCGAAGCTCCCGCCTGATTTGGGGGCACAAGGCGCGCGCGCTCTTCGTTGCCGTGATAGCGTGGCAACCATAAGCGCCCCCCCCCCCCCCTCTTGTTCCCTTGTTCGCCGAGATAAGCGCGCGCGCGCAGACGACCGCGGCTGGAAAGGCGATGTTTGCTCCGCAGACCGAGGAGGCTAGCACATCCTTCCTTGTATACATATATACAGGGTGCCCTACATAACTTGAGCCAAGAATTTGAAAATGAAAGACACTTGAGTGGCGAATTGAACCCAACGCGTACTACTTGCACTAGCCTGTAGGTACTCACGCTATATTAATTTCTGCCCACACTAAATAATTAGTAATTCTTAATCACCAGTTTTTTTTTAATTATGGGCTGGAAACCCAAAGTATCAACACTGAAAGGTAGAACACTTTCATAAACCACCGACTGAATGGTTTCCTGTACGATACGTTTAGCGCTGTTACTTTTTCGGCGTTGTAAAGAAAGCCTATTGCAGCACTTATAGCAGCGCGGTCACGGTCCGTCACACGGCTTCTTTACACGTTTCGCTGGCTTTCTTTACAACGTGGATAACAGCGCGAGCCGTATCGTACAGGAAACAACTTAGTCGGTGGTTTCTGAGAGTGCTCTACATCTGAGTGTTCATAATTTGAGTTTCCAGCCCATAGATGAAAAATAGATAATTAAGAATTGATTAGTATGTGGATAAATAAAGAATAGCCTTAGTACCTACAGGCTAGTGAGAGTAGTATGCGTATGGTTCAATTCGCCTCCTGATCGCCTTTCACTTATAATGCATCGAACGCGTTATTCGAAGGTCGTAGGTTCGATTCCTGCTCACGGGAAGGTAATTTATCACCCACTTTTATTTCTTCTTATTTACATTACATGTATATATATATATTTGATTAGCCTTGAAGCCAACTGTCACTGTTCGTGTTTGATGATGTAAATAACGCCTTCCCTACAATAAAACGCTACGCCCGTGCATCACTGACAACTCCAAAATCTATTAAACGTTGATAGATCGAACCATCCGTGGTCCAACCCAACGCCTCCTCAATTTCATCAATGCCAGCCAAATGCGCCCGATCCAGCTATTCACCACCCTTTCCTCTAGCCCTTTCTCGCTCTTTCCCATCGCCTAGCCTTCGGGTGTGCTTTGCGGCCATGGAGGAGACGAGCCGTTCATGCAGTGCCTCATGACGGAAATCATATGAAGTAATTTTTCGTTAAGTTGTGTACAGATCCGTGGGCTAGCGTCTTGCGTTCCTTGTGTTCACAATATTGACAGTCACGGTGGGTCTGTAAAACATGTATTGTTTTGAGATAGCGTGTCGCCGTTGGTGGCGCTATGCGGACAACCAATGGTGAAACGTCACCGCAACGTTTTTGTGTGTGCTGCTGTATGACGCGGCGGCGGCATTGTCTCGAGCCAGAAAGAAGCAGCATGAAATAGCGAATCTGACCGACGTATGATATTTGAGTTGGAAACACGTCCGTCGCATGTTCGGGGAAAAGCGCTCGGACGCACGTGGGACGCGAGCAGTGCGACCCCTCGTGTAGCGCCGCCTCACGACCACTCCCTGAAATAAGGCGGACCGGCGGCTCCCGTTGGTAAGTGCGCGTTTGCACTGGCATTTAAATAAAGGAGGCGTTGTCCAACCAGACTCTTGGTCCAACTTCTTCATTGCAGAATCGAGTATCTATTGCGATTTAGCAACACCAGAGAACAATTTATATGTACCTAATGATTCGCTTTAGCGATCCTAGGTTAAAAGATGTGAATGAACTTTGATGATCTTTGTCGTTTGATGTCGTATTAAGTTTGGTCGCTCTTAGAATGTTAAGCACGCTGAAGAGCTCTGCGACCACTGCAGAGAATGTGCGGGGGCTCTTCAGTATGGGATTACCTTTGAAATCAACGAAAATGCCGTAGTTTACCTTTCTCTAAACGTACCAATTCCACGCAGGTGGCAATGAATCTTATCCATTCAAAGGTCATAGATTTCAGGGACGGCACACAGCTCTCCCATAGTTGAGCACACAGTGCTCTAAATCGTTACCTACTTTTTCTAAACACGCAGGTGGTGTGTTTTTGTAAGTTCATGTAAATGATGTCTGTTTTGTCATCATTGTTAGAGTATGTGCAAGAAGGAAATGTTCTGTTGCGTATTGACGTTTGTGGCAATAATTTTTTTCTAAACAAGTTCGGGACGGGTACTCCAATAGTTGGGTATACCAAGTACGCGAAATCGTTAAACCCTTCTTCTAAACATAGAAAATTTAGTAGTTCTTTTTTTAATGCGGATCATTATATAGTCGTACCTACTCGAGAATCCGGCGTCGGTCCCTATTGCGCATGCTCGCGTCTCATGCCACTGCGTCATCCGTCGTATGCAGCTGCTGTCGTTACGGTCGATTTGCTTGAGCACAGGAGAGAGTTCATTCTCTCTCGCCACCGCCTATTTCTATTCAAGTTAAAGACTGTCTGATCTGAACAGTAAGAACAAGTGTATAGCTTTTATGTTTTAGGTACGTTTATTTCGTTCTTTTTGTTATGAATATTTATCACTTGAAATGTCTGAAAAATTCATATGACAATCTCCCCGAGTGTGTATGAGCCATGGTAGAGGCATTATCATCATCATCATCATAAGAACAGCCAGCCCCAATGAACAGCCGTTGTCTCTTGTTTCTTTCTCACAGTATGTGAGTTTATTTACAGCCAGTCGTGATGTAGCGTGCGCCGGTCCCTTTCACGCCAGCCGTTGTGATTGTTGCGGCACCTGGTTGAGCTTACCTTAACCGCACGCTTCTTTCTACGTGGCCTCCGCTCCGTCAGAGTGCGAAACACAGTGAATCCACCAGAGCACAATAACTATCACGTGCAATTGCCACGTATTAGATACCTAACTCTAGGATTAGGGTCGCCTTGGGATTATTTTTTCCCCTTACTAGGGCGAAACGTGCAGAATTAACGTGGTAGCGGTTCCCTTGCGCGTTATATCGCGGATTCAGATTGATTACACTCATTGCGATCTTTTTTTTTTCTTTTCTCCAGGCTTCCCCTTCAAAAAGGACAGTCCTTATCCTGGTGACGCTGACGGGCGTGAAAATATGCACCACCGATGGAAAGGTAAGCGTTTGCTCGCTTGCATTTCATTTAAATTTTAGTGAGTTTGTTGTTTGGATAGTTAGTTATTCAGTTGCTCGGTCGGTCGGTTGGTCCAAAGCAGGCTGTACTAGGCAAGTTGGTGAAATTATTGGAACGGCATCAAACAGGCACATTGAGAAGTGGACACACTGCATCGTGCACGTCTCCGTTCCTTTAGTCAGTCTAAAACTTCATCCAAGTCTTGTGTAACTGTTTAGAACTGTAGTATTCATTGATAATGAATTTTTTTTCGTTCCTAAATCATTCTTCGTTGAAGCTGGCGGTGACAGTCAATCTTGCACATTCACGGAATTCTAGTTATTTCTCTATACCTTTATTCGCCTTTATTTCGTATTTGTCGTCCGTCTTTTCCCCTTTCCTTCCTAAACTGTTTCGGCATAACCTAGTTTCTCCGAAGAAGCCGCAGCGAACCATTCCTCGGTCAATGGCTCTCCGTTCTTTTCGCTGCGCTAAGAAAAGTCGACTATACCAGTATAATGGACATCGGGCCTAATGATCGCACGAAGAACGCGAACACACGCGCGCGCAGGATGGGGTTGTTTTCCTTGCGCACGGCAGTGAAACCTGCGGACAATTCTATTATACCTCTGCGGTCTCCTATACACATCGATGCTATCCATAGAGACAACTGCGTCAGGCCGCAAAGCCGTGATTTGCGCCTCGGGTGGACAGACGCGGAAGGATGGTCCGCATCGGTTTTGCCGTGCCGCTGGCTAGGTCAGGAAGAAGGAGAGACGGAGAAAGAGAACGAAAGAAAGAAAAACAGAAAGAAGAAAGAGGGTGGAGAGAGAAAGAATGGAGGGAACAACTTGTGAAAGATATAAAAGTGAGAGATATAGAATAGAAAGAGAGGAAAGGAGGGAGAAAGAAAAGAGAAGAGAAGAAATAACATGGAGCAACGAATAGAGGAAAAAGTGAGAGAGCGAGCAGAGAGAGAGAGAGACTGCAAGAAGAACAAAAAAAAAGAAATAGACCCGCAAGCCAGAGTGTGGCTACCGAGAAACATAAGGGAGAAACTGAAAGAGAGCAAAGGAGCGCTCTAGAATGAGCGACGGACCGAGGACGCCCAAAGAGCCGAAGAAGAAATGAACATAGAGAAACAAATAGAGGAAAAAGGGAGAAAGAAAGAAAGGAAGAAAGAAAGAAAGAAAGAAAGAAAGAAAAAGATATAGAAAGAAAGAAAAAAAGAAATAAAGAAAGGAATATGGTGCGAGGACAGCGATTCGTTTTCAGGCTTTCGGCACGAAACCCTCCTATGGATGTTTACGCGGCGCGCGTGTGTAACCGAGAAGAAATTCCTGCGGTTCCGTTCGTCATTACTTCACTTATACGCGCATTAGGAAGAGTCTGTGCGGCGTCTTTCTAGCGGAGCGAAAGGCGACGGATGTTTCTTTTCTCAGGGGTATACGCGCGCAGGCGATGCGGCGGAGTATACCGAGGCAAGGAAAACTCGGTGGCACTGTGTATGCCTGTTTCTTATAGATGTATTTGGGGCGTATATAATGGTTTGTACGAGAAACGTGTGGCTGAGGAAAAGTCGACTCGTGAAGGCGCGTGGCGCCGATGGAGCAGCGACGTGTTTATTTGGTCATTCCTTTTCGAACGTAGCACTTTTGCGGCCCAGCTGGTCATCCGTTCGTAGATGTCGCGTGGCGTGACCACGCTCAGAATCAAGTTGTCAATACAGTTCACATTGGAACAGCGCAAATACGAAACACACAAAAAAAGATTTCAACAACACGAGTGCTCGTGTTGTCAAGTGTTTTTTTGTCGTCTTCGTGCTGTTTCAGTATCAATGCGAGCAAACTAGCCTTTCCCTTTTGCTGCGGTCAGTGCAGGTTTAAAAAGAAGGCCAGCATCTTCAAAACAGGGTTGAAATAAACGAAAAATATCTAAATTACTGCGATCCAAAGAAACAACCAAGAAGTAATCGTGATAATTAAAAACGCTTCAGACCCACCATGGCCTAGGAGATTGCAGGCTCGCACGGCGTGCGCCTGCGATCTCGGAGGCCATGGACACACTCGGCTGACACCCGGACCTCGCAAGAGAGGGCGCCACCGGTTCGCAAAGCGTGCGTTTGTTTATTCCCACCGGCGCTTCCCCGGTGCTTTCGCCGCTACGCCTGAAGGGAGAAACGACCCGATGGGACTTTTCGACGTGTATCTGAACGTATCTATAGCAAACAGGAGGTCAATAAAGTGCAGCAAATAGTAGCGCGCGTGTCGCACACCGAGTTTGCGAATATCGCTAACGAGATTCTACTCGTGCCACGGTAACCCTACATGCTCACCTCAAAGATCGACGGTTTGGCGAATGGATGGAACAGTGGGAACTCTGCGAACGGGGAAGTGATTTTAAGTGAAAAGAAGAGAAAAGTGAGCCCCGTAACTGTCTCTCAGGGAACGACACCTCAACAGTAGCTCACGAGGGATGAGGGCAGAGAAGGGATAAAAGGATAGGATTCAAAGGTAAAAACATAGAGAAAGAGGAAGGAGAGAGCGAGGTGCAGGGACAGCGAACGACGGAAGTAAGGAGAAGACAGGAAAGATGGACACGGTTGCAGGAGTGCGAGGACGGGACACCACTGGCGAGAGCTTTTGTCGGCGCCAGAAGATAGCGTAGGGCAAGTCCAGTAGGCGAGAGCTACGCTGTCGTCGAAGATCGGCGAAGGAGATGGCGTAGGGCAAGCCCAGTCGGCCAGAGCTACGCTGACGTCGGAGATCGCGAGGGCACCACCGATCGGCACGGAATGCAGCAAGCGAGTCCCTGCGAACGGTAATCGGTGGGTGACCGCGCTCTGCACTTCTTCAGATTTCGCAGTAGCGGAGCTGCATTTGCGCGCAGGATTTAGAATTACACTAATTGCGACTTTATTATTTTAAAGACGATAGCCTTTCATGGGGACCTCCGACGAAAAAAAATTCTGGTGTGTTTGTCTGTACATTTGTCTATTTGTCCGCCCTTGACGATACCTCAAACGGCCGACCCCATCCGCAGCGCCCACCAGTATTGCTCAAGGTTCAGCGTTCATACTTGTGCGATTGTGAATTGAAAAGCAATCATTGCGCATATCTGAGGTACCATATCAACACGTTGATGTTTTGTCTGTGTGCCTTTATACTAGAGAAGGCACACACAAGTAATTCTAAGGACCGTAGCGTTAAACACGCTGCGCTGACAGTGCAACGCGGTGCTCAAAAAGGCAAGTGTTACCAACGCTTTGCTGAAGCGACACGCTGGTGGCACCGGCCCCGTCCGTTTGCGTTGTACACTTTATCGCCTCCGAGAATGGCACGCAACTTTCTCCGCAGGTGCGCATGCCTTCCTTCGTTTTCGAAAATAACTGGCAGATGGCGCTCGCGCCTATAGCGTGCCTCGATGCGCTCGTTCGCCTCCGCTGCACGCTCGAAGCACTCTAATGCCTAGTTCACACTGAAACATCCGCTTTCTACCGCGACCGAAATTCCCCTGCCGCCGAAACACAGCGTCGTTCGCACTGGACGCGCCCCACGCCGCCGAATATGCCAATCTAGTACGGGGTGAACGCGGGATGGATGCGCTGTCACCCGGTTGTTGTCGCGGCTCGCAAACGCTACTACGCTTTCCGATGGTGTATACTTCGACGATTCTCGTACGCAAAAAGCAAGACAGTACTGCTTACTTTGCTGGCAAGTGGCTGTCTTGTAATGCACGAAGAGCAGAAAAACCACCGACGCCAGCGGCGTTGGTGGGTTCGTTTTGCTCTGCAATACCGCAACAAGCTCGGTCACGCCAACAGCAAGCTCGGTCACCTCTTTCACGAAATACGGACGCGAAGTAGGCACAGAGTAGGTTAAACAACAATTGGTTTCAACATTCAGTTACGTGCACTGCGGCATAACAAGTGAGTAGGGCTTGGCCGCCATTTTTCAAAATTCCTTGACTAGCGCTCCTATTGGTCCACGGTGACAGATTCGGCGGCAGACGCCGCAAAAATCGGTCCGAGACCGTTCGGCACGGAGAGGGCCCTTTCGGCGGATCTCGCCGCCGCCGAACCGGATTCGGAGCACTTTCGGCGGCCAAAATGCTCAGTGTGAACGCGGCCTAAAGCCTAGTTCACACTGAAACATCCGCTTTCTAGAGCGACCGAAATTCCTTCGCCGCCGAAACGCAGCGTCGTTCGCACTGGACGCGCCCCGTGCCGCCGAGTATGCCATCTACCACGGGGCGAACGTGGGATGGATGTGCTGTCACCCGGTGGTTGTCGCGGTTCGCAAACGCTACTACGCTATCTGGTGGTGTATACTTCGATGATTCTCGTACGCAGGAAGCAAGAAAAGACAGCACTGCTTACTATGCTGGCAAGTGGCTGTCTTGTAATGCACGAACAGCAGAAAAAACCACCGACGCCAGCGGCGTTGGTGGGTTCGTTTTGCTCTGCAAGACCGCAACAAGCTCGGTCACGCCAACAGCAAGTTCGGTCAACTCTTCCACGACATACGGACTCGAAGTAGGCACAGAGTAGGTTAAACTCCCGTTGGTTACACCATTCAGTTACGTGCACTGCGACACAACAAGTGAGTAGGGCTTGGCCGCCATTTTTCAAAATTTCTTGACTAGCGCTCCTATTGGTCCGCGCTGACCGAATCGGCGGCAGACGCCGCAAAAATCGGTCCGAGAGCGATTGGCGCGGAGAGGGCCCTTTCGGCGGATCTCGCCGCCGCCGAACTGGATTCGGAGCACTTTTGGCGGCCGGAATGCTCAGTGTGAACGCGGCCTAATGCCTCCAGCATACCTTTCACCGATATTCTTGCGCAGAACATCAAATAAATTGTTTTGTTCACTCTCTCCAGGCGCAAGACTATCGTCTTTCGGCGGCATTTGCAATGTACCATGCAGATCCGGGGTCAATTTTTTTCTGCGGAAACACTGGATTCCTGCTGCTTGTTACATCGAGCGCGCTGGAATCTGCTGCTAAGGAGCGGATCAAAGGTGTTGGTGCCGAGAAGATACGATAGTTAATGTTGTTGTTGTTGGTGTTGTTCGTCTTGTCGTCGTCGCTGCGAACACATACAACCGTCACGTGACTTTCCATAGAGCTTAATAAGAATGCACGGTAGCAGTGATTTCCCGAAAAGTGCAATCGGCCACTACATATTACGGACGACGCGAGCGCTGGCAAGGCGGCCGCCAGCGCCGTCTCGTGGTGAGAGCATGGCTGTGGCGATTGCGCTGCCAGGATCAGAGGCTTTCGGTACCTACTATTCCGTAGCCAGAGCTGAGAGAAGCTGAGTGTCACGCTGTGTGCAAAAAAGCTTTCGATTGGGAAGTCTGTGATTGGCAAGTCTGCGTCGTCAATGTGTGTTCCTTTGTGAAAAAAAAAAGAGGCAGAGGCGTGAAACAAAAAAAAAAAGCAAAGTGGTTGCCGATGCACGAAGTGAATGTTCATGATGGAGCGAAGCTAAGTCCTTAAGTCGATAATGCCAAAGAACTGACGGATGTAGGGATGCCCGTATGGATGGACGGACGTAGAGACAGATGCATGGATTGACTGACAGATACACTGACCTCCTCTCCGCTTGAAGCACAACAAGGGCCGCCATATTAGTTGGCTGAATGAGGCAGCGTAGCGAAGCGCACTCGTGAAGTATAAAAAGTGCATATTGAAAGTAGGTCGTAGTTTCTACAATATACAGTAAGTAGACTACAATTAATGTATCATATGATTCCCTCTATCTAATATCAGTTTGATCCTTTTGGTTCTGTGTTTAACAACAAAACGAGTCCCGCAAAAAAATACTGTTTCGTTCATTTTTCGATTACGGTCCTTTATGGGGATTGTAATCTGTGTAAATCGCAAAGATGCTGCGATGGTTGCGATCGAAAAAGATACCTGTCTCTTTCTCGTTACCTCGAAACGTGCCCCCAAGGCATGCTGGTAAACATGCACCTGAGCTATTCCTCCGCGAATCTTTGTGCGGCTGTGCGCAAAAGTTCTCTCGGTTTCGCAGTATTCCGCGGTATATAAGAGAGGAGCCGCGCACTTCAAAGGAGCCCGGCGATTTTCGATTTCTCCTCCGTCGTCGAGGCACAAGAATTTCGTTGAAACTCCTCGCAGAAAGGCGAAACGATCCGCCGAAGAAATTTGAGCCTAAAATAAAGCTTCCGCGCAAACGTGCGTCTTAGTTTCCCTTTTGTGATTTCACGTTGTTTCGAGCCTCGCGTTGCCTATAGGGCGAAACCAAAACTCTTTTGTGTTCCGGTTTCCCATTTCGAGACTATCGCATGACGGAAACAATCGCTCTATAGCTAAAAGCTATTGCTTCTGGAAGAGCCATAGGCGCATTATACCTGTTACAATCTGTGTCTTTTGTTTCGCTTACTTGATGAAAAAAAATATAATAACAAAAAAAACGTTGCGTGGAAAACGTTGTCAAGGGAATGCGAGTTGCCACTGGCTCGACAGGATTGATTCCTGCGGTTACACGAGAGAAACATCTCGCGAAATCATGTTAGAAATAGCCATATCATGCATTTTCGGTGCGCTTCGTCTAGTTCATAGGACAGTGCGTACACCTCTGCAAAATATGTCCTCCCGTTGGTACATCTACGGGTCCTCGTATGTGTCAGTTGTATATATATATATATATATATATATATATATATATATATATATATATATATATATATATATATATATTGGGCAAAGTAAAGGAAGACCCGATTTGAGTACCACCGATTTTGAATATACCATCGGGATTATCGTCAGTGTTTTTACAATTGAACCACGTGGTCTAACCTTTACCCTTGAGAGGTCAAGTTACATTAGCATGCAATGTTTGGATATCAAGCTAGCCTTCAACAATGACCATGTTTCCTATATGTATAACACCAGGACACAGAAGAGCCTTTCTCGCCTTGTGACAGCACGCACATTAAACTGGCTAAAAGGGGGCCTGCGATGTAATGTGCGAAATCGTTCGAACTAGCAAAAAAAGCTGTCGACACACCGCTTCAGATAGCCAGTAATAATAGCTGCAACGTTTAGACGCTGCGTGTATTTCGTCTTCGCTTGTGAATGCTGTGTGTGAATCAGATCTACAGGGCATAAAGAAAGAGGAATGTTTCTTGTAGCTTCCGTGCAGATGTTCAGTAAGCGTGTGAATTATTCTTGCCCCGTTGGCAGGATGTATACCCATACAGTAAAGCAGGATAACGCAACGCGTTTAATTGGCGCTGCAACGCGTAGACAGTTTAATGCACTTGAAACAACGCAGGAGAGCATAAGATGAAAAATAGTCTCTGTAAAGAAAGAAAAGTTTAATGCACTTGGAACAACGCAGGAGAACACAAGGTGAAAAATAGTCTCTGTAAAGAAAGAAAGAAAGAAAGAAAGAAGAAAAAAGAAAGAAAAGAAAGAAAGAAAGAAAGAAAGAAGAAAAAAGAAAAGAAAGAAAGAAAGAAAGAAAGAAAGAAAGAAAGAAAGAAAGAAAGAAAGAAGAAAGAAAGAGGTAATGTCAGTAAGACTCTGGAGAAGGTTGAGAGCTGCGAGAGAGAACCCTGCGGCATGGTTCCTGCTCCGGTCGGGTTTTCAGGACGATGCTCCGCCGGCCATCGAAATGGAAAGTTGGCTTCTGAGAAGACAGAGAGAAAGAGAGAAAGAGGGAAACGAAACAAAAGGTGAAAGTAAAGAGTTACAGGGTGCTCTGGGAGGCTGGTCGTGATGCGCGCCAGCGAAAGAGGAATGATAATGATTACGGTGCAACTGGTCCGGCTGAAAAGTGACCCGCGCTCTTGAGCAGCACGTAGAAAAATGACGATGTCTCGGCTTTAGTTCGTCGGCTAGAGAAGCACGCGACCGGGTTCGTAGTCGCTTAAAGCGGCCGATTAACATGCAAAGTTGCTGTCCTCCCCCCCTTTTTTCTCTTTCGTCCTTGTGTTGCCCTCTTCCTCGCCTTGGCTCTTTTATTTACTGCCGCCCCATCGTTGGCTGTCTTCACCCCGCGCCTTTCTGTAGAGGAGCGAGTGCCGAAGGAAGGCCCTCGGCTGAAGTGACTGATCGCCACCCGCCTGCCTGTTTAGAGGTTCATGATAGCGACCTCTCTGGACTCCTGGGAGGTGCACGGGTCGGCTCTCACGGGTGGCATCGGAGACGCGACGGGAACTCCGTCTTGAACAAGCGTACACACACACACGACAGGGTCGCGCATGCACTTGACAAAGCTTGTGTCCGGTGCTTGTCCAGATTCCAGCGATGTTTTACTAAGTGGCGTGGTTTGTTTGCTCTTCCTGCGAGCAGAGCTCGTTTGCGCGTGCTTAATGTGGCAGCGGTGTGCGCGTGCGTCCATGGAGCGACCGCATGACGTGCCCTAATGCGTCATACTCGAGTAGATAACGACGCTTTTTTTTTCTCTAGTCTCCGAGCGCATCATCAATTCACTGCGATGCCTAACTACCGGACCTTCTAGACCATTTGGCGAGTCGGTGACCCATGTTGGACGCTGGCGAGTTAAAGGGGCGAAACTTCGAAATTCGACTCGAAAGATGCCACTGTTCCGATAAAAGGAGTTTTGAACAGTTGTCTGTATTTTCGGTGGATCGTGAGTGCGCGGCGGCTGCTGTAGCATGTCGTGACGTCACACTCACCAAGGAGCATGCAGGGTGCATGTGTTATTGTACTACTCTTCCTTTTCTCCACCTCTTCTCTCATCCCACTCTTTCCCTTCCACAAAAGCGCTGCTGCATTGGCCTGGCTGGAAGCATTGTTCACTGTTGCCGCTGTTCATACCGTTTTCGGGAACCGAATTGGAAGTTGAGATAGTCGAAAGGCGCAAGCGATGGCTGGCATTGTAGACTTTCCCGTTTCGAATATGTGTGACGTCACCGAACGTCACCTTTTCTAGACAGCGCGGCTGCTAGACGCGGCAATTTGAGAAGCACGCATTAATTTCATTATCTTCCCGTAATTTCTGCCTGGATTGAAGGTTGTCTCTATCGATTTCGGTTCCCAGTCTTTCAAATTGACTTAAAATCTTAGCGGCAAAAATTTTGTTCAGTATCCCTTTAAAGATAGGTGGATGGCGACCCCGATAATGCAGTCAATGGTCTCCGTTTCCTATTTATTAAGGTCAAAGCTTTAATTAATAATACTTGTTGGTGTGTAATGTTCCAAAACCATCTTATGATTACGAAAGACGCCGTTAGGGAGGACCCCTGAAATTTCGACCACCAGCACGTAAACCTGAATGAAGAAGCGCATTGGCTTCAATCATATTCGCCTCCATCGAAAATTTGGCTGCTGCGACCACAACTCGATCCCGCGACCTGTGGGTCAGCAACCGAGTGCCTTAGCGACTAGACCACCGTGTGGGGTAAGGTGAAAGCTTTACCTGCCTCGTGAAACGCGACAATAAAGTAGCCGTCTACGGACGTGAAGGCGTCGACAGGAGCGACGCAAACAATCGTCGCTTGATGGTGGCACACGTTGTCATAATATGTGATGTCACCGTGACGTCATGCGATGGCCTCACCTACTCGCGTGATCAAAAGTGGGCCAATCAAAGGGGAACTGAGAAACCCCGTTGCGTACAGAAAGCCTCGTGGTCAGGGGAAGGCGGGCGAGCTTAGGGCGAGGTGAGTTCTAATGCAATCGACTAGGAAGATAAAGAAGGTTTTCGCCTCAGGGCGTCCTTAGGCAAATTCATAGAAGGACCTTGTGACGTCTTTACGTTCCGACAACGTTAAATAATGCTGCGGGTTGCGCTGCCACCCAGCTCAGCAACATTCCCAATTGGTTCCGGTCTGCCATGGGTGGTCGAAAAATAATCGATAAGCACACAATTGTTGCCTGGAAGTGCAACGTACGGATTCGGAGCATGACCGTTCAACGATGGCGCTCGAAGAGTAGTACACATAGAATTAAAAAGGTACACATCTTCGAGCGTACGACGGGAGCACATGGTGGTCGCCTTATGTAGCCGAGTAATTAAACTGGCCTGTCTCGCTGTTCCAAATGGTCTGTGTGCGAGGCACCCGTCATTGCGACAGAAAACGGAATGGACAAAACTCGCTTTATTGAAAGCGAGATCATTTATTTGAAGGGTCTATTTCAGACGAACAAGCATTTTGAAAAAAAGTTTATTTCACCATAGCATGCTTCGCCGCTGTGTGTATGCAAGGACAGGAACAGATACAAGTGTCTAAGCGCTGCGGGCATGAAACATTTTTACATAAATTTCCAAGTCCACGGGAAGTCAACGCACATGCTACTGGGGCTCACTTACAACAAACGTATTTTCGCAGGACTACTTCGTCAATATGCAAGTAAATATGTGCAACAGATGTCACAAATGCAGGTAATTTGCGTTGTTGCATAATGAAAACACACATGCGCATACGTGAGGAAGCTACACACCCACCGAGAAATTTACTGCTTACAAGTAACAGCAGTTGTGTGTAGAAAAAGTTGTTGACGATTTAGAGTACGATGTACTCCACTATATGGGAGAGCAGAAAGCCGTCCCGCGGGCCTTACATCATGTGCTTATAACTCATGAAATGTTCGCAACTAATGTCCGTGTTTAAGACAGGGAAGTTTGTTGCAAACTGGCAACAACGTTTCAGGTGAGTACAACTGTCTAATGTAACAAAATCACTTCAGTGGCGTGTACAAAGAAGAGAACACCGACAGGATGTAACACACAGCACTTCAACATTCTCACAGATCACGAATCACTCAAGAAAACAAAGCGGAAAAGAAACGCAAAAAGCACTGAGTTGGAACAGATTCACATATTACGTGCGACAAGAAGCAATTGTTTTTCTTCTTTTTTTTTTGAGTTTAAACGGCAGTAAAGGAAATTCAATATTCCCATTCCGAACTCAAAAAAAAAAAAACGTGTATGCCACCTTCTGATGAAGGCATCTTCACCCTGAGTTTCAATCTGTTCGGTAAGGTACCGAACCATGATCATTCTGTGTTTAGAGAAAAATGTTAACTATTTCAAGTACTTAGTGTGTTTAGAAGACGTCGGTAACGATTCAGAGTACTTAGGGGGGGGGGGGAGATTAGAAAAAGTAGGTAACGATTTAGAGTACGAGCACTTAGTGTGTTTAGAAAAAGTGGGTAACGATTTAGAGTACTAGGTACTCTACTATGGGAGAGCTTAAAGCCGTCCCTCCTGAACCGCCATCAAGACGTACTCGACTATGGGAGAGCCTAAAGCCGTCGAACCCTTCTCGAGTACTTCAGATAGTTCACTTTGCTACACAAACGTGCATTTGCGTAGCTAGTTTTAGGTCGGAAACTCTAACGCCCTCGTATAATTTCGTCAGTCATTTCGACATCGCTGCTCGGCCAAACTTAGTGTTTTAGGTAATAACGACGGACCTTTAACTCTTTAATATGAGTTTTGTACACTTTGGTCGAAAAATACGACTACAGGCGTCGTCAAATGAAACGCTAACTGCGGCAACTCTTCGCAGCGGTTGAGTGCGTGCACGCCAGTCACCACACCACTGACGTGCGCGCAGTATAGCGTAAGTCTGCAAGTTCACTCATTTGTCCACTCGCTTAAACTCAGATTGAGGCGTGAGTGTGAGTATGAGCGATTCCGGGTAACATTTTGGTATTTTGGCGAATGGGAGTCCGGTAAGAAAACCTTGACTGTGAGTCTGACTGAACCATAAAGGCAAAGTAAGTCTGAGTGAGCTTCCACATTATTGTGCCGACCTTTCGTCCTGTCTACTCGACTTCAGCGTTACCATCAGCCTTACGGTCACGTTTTATACTAATGCCTACTTGCAAACCGACGCAGTAGCGTTTATATGCTTGCTCAATGTTAATTTCAATAGATGCGTTATTTACGGAGGGCAGGGGGAAGTGGCTTGACCCTCTCGCTCACTCATCTTCAAAGAAAAATTTCGTTAAGAACATCTCGTGCGAATCACCGCTTGCAATAACAATGTCATTACTGGATTGCAGCCATTGATAACTCGTATTTAAAAATATGATATCAAAAACGCGGATTATTTGAGATGTCGGCGCTTAAAAGCATCAACACCTTGGCCGAAACCGCTACTAATACGCTAACACTCACGAGTCGACTGACTCATTCTCACTGGGACTCCGACAGAGCCGTGAGAACTGAGTGAGTTTAAGTGAGTAATGGTTTGGTTGTGTCGATTATGAAAGATTTTCGTAAGTCCGAGTTAGTCTGGTTGAGGAAATTAATGTCGAGTGTGAATCCGAGAGAGTCGTCAGGGCGAGGTATGTTTCACGAGTGATTCTGAGTGAGCTCTGCTTTTTGCCGACCTATGGCGCGCACATCCAGCTTGACAGCACTGCGCATAGGCACGCCTGTCTGACGGCGCGCACTATCGCATCGCGAATGCTTGACGCTGTTCGCTTTTCATTTGACACCTATAGTACTCACTCTTCTAACGGGAACCAGCTAACACAGATGTCTTTCGCGTAACCATGCAGCTATAGCACAAATGCGAAGGGCAGTGTGGCAGCTTGGGCTAGTTGGTATGACATGACGATAGTTATAGCGCGAGAACGAAACGATGACACACACACACACACACACACACAGTCCTTCGTCTCCTTCTTGTCTCTATGTCGTCGTTTTGTTCTCGCGCTATAACTATCGTCAAGCGAAGGGCAGACGCGCTGTTGTTCTGTGCGTGGAGCTTACGTTCTCTTTTTTATGTTGTAACCGACTTACATATATGCTCACTATAATAAACGTGTGCAGTGTTCCCTTCTAGGAGGAGGGGGGGGGGGGGCTTTATTTGCTCACCTCGTGTGCATGCCTGTGCTCACTATACCCAACAAGACAACTGCACCCGTAATAAATCGTTCTTTTACACAGCAGCCGGTCACGATCTTCTCTGACGAGACCCTGCCACACGCTACACATATTGCATCCACAGGCGTACGTAGTCTGATGGTTCTATTCGCTCAAAGTGTGGCCTGGCTTTCGCAGCATGAGGCCCTACCTTATTATGTTTTAGCTACGCTGAGATTAAAGGACAGGAGATCAGTGTGACGAAACTCCGCCCTTTTAAGCCGGAAAACGAAAAAAAAAGTAATATGACGTACAGACAGAGAAGTAGAGTCAGTGTACACGCTCGCAGCGTAAGGTGTGCCTGTGTGTGGCTCTAATCGCAACCATCTCACGGCGACTGCGTGCGTGCCACCTGCCGGCTTCTTTTCTTAGGTGATGGGAGAGGGAGGGTAGGACCTCCCACGTCGAGGGGCGGGGTGGTGTCGATTCCTTTTGATTGGTCACCACCGCAGAGCAGCGTTTCAAAGATCACCGGGCATTTTCTTTCTTTTCCTATTTCTATTACTGAAAGTGGCCGACGAGACACAGGTGCGCCTACTGCTTTCCATCTTTCTGTCTTCCTCATCGCAGCTCTTATCTTTACCTGTCCGCGTTCTTGTGTTTTGTTTTTCTACTTCGTTGTTTTTTAGACGTCGTCTGGATTTCGGCAGAAGAATGCTTCACTTATCTTATCAGCTCGGCAATATATGCAATTTACACCAATTCTCTCACGTTTAGGAGTTTAGGCGATTGACCTTTCGCGGAATAGAGAACGCTGGAACCATGGCGGCTTCGGGACATTGACCACCGTGTTCCTCGATTCATCAGGCCGACGCGAAAAGATGTGGAATGGCGAGGGAGGGAGAGAGGTATTGAGAGTCCACTGCACAACTGCAGAAAGCATACTCGATCCTCGTCAGTGTCATACAGGAACTAATGAGGGACTAAGGTACAGGGCAGTGGATACCATAGCTTCTCTCAAGCAATCGGTATCTATGAGTGATTGGGACTCGCTCGCTGGATTCCGTGCCGACCGGTTGTGCCCTTGCGATCTCCGACGTCAGCGTAGCTCTGGCCGACTGGGCTCGCCCTACGTCATCTCCTGACGCCGACCTCCGACGACAGCGTAGCTATGACCGACTGGACTTGCTCTACGCCACCTCCTGACGCCGACAAGAGCTCTCGCAAGTGGTGCCCCGTCCTCGGACTCCTGTGACCGTGTTTTTATCTTTACTATCTCTCCTATCCCCTCGGTATGTCGTCGCTCTCTGGCTTACCACCTCATGCCTCTTTCTCTCTCTCTACGCCTTTATTCCTATCCTTTTAATCCCTCCTCACCCCCATTCCTTGTGAGCTACTGTTGAGGTGTCGCTCGCTGAAGCAGACAGTTACAGGGCTCACTTTACTCTTCCTTTCTCTCTTAGAACCACTTTGTGTGTTAATGATTGTGCGTTCTTCAGTGGAAGCACAGCTCGTCCAATGTGCACCGATAATCCTTCCGACAACATTTCACCCCCAATCATATTTCCCGTCGAAGGTGATCACATACAGACAGTGCAGGTTCTTTTATCTTGGCTCACTATTCAGCTTAGTATGACGTGAACCTGTAGGTTTTGCTGCAGTGCACGAGAGTCGCGAGGCTGAACATGCGCGTGCATTGTTGGTGAGCTTAAGCTTCACCTCAGTGCAATAGTGCATAGCAGCAAAAACTACGAACGCCGTTGGCATGTGCACGATGGCACGTTGTCATCTGTCTTGACGTCACGTACTATCAGCGTCAAACGAAACCCGAACAGCGGCAAGCCTTTGCGATGCTATAGTGCGCGCCGTCCTCTTATCACTACGAACAGGCACGCATATATATGCGGAAAGCTGTCGATGCGCGCGCCTCGTGATAACTGGACGGCATGCACTATACTATCGCAAAGGATTGCCGCTGCTCGTGTTCCATTTGACGCTGATAGTACTCATGTTGTGCAGTGCAAATACATGCCAAATAAATGAAGCGATCAGGAGATGGCCAAGACATAGATAGATAGATAGATAGATAGATAGATAGATAGATAGATAGATAGATAGATAGATAGATAGATAGATAGATAGATAGACAGATAGATAGATATAGATAGATAGATAGATATAGATAGATAGATAGATATAGATAAATAGATAGATAGATAGATATATCGACAGATAGATATAGATAGATAGATAGATAGATAGATCGACAGATAGATAGATATAGATAGATAGATAGATATAGATAGATAGATAGATAGATAGATAGATAGATAGATAGATAGATAGATAGATATAGATAGATAGATAGATATAGATAGATAGATAGATAGACAGATAGACAGATAGATAGATAGATAGATAGATAGATAGATAGATAGATAGATAGATAGATAGATAGATAGATAGATAGATAGATAGATAGATAGATCGACAGATAGATAGATAGATCGACAGATAGATCGATAGATAGATAGATAGATAGATAGATAGATAGATAGATAGATAGATAGATAGATAGATAGATAGATAGATAGATAGATAGATAGATAGATAGATAGATAGATAGATAGATATTGGCTGGTTGATTGATTGAGTGAGTGGCTGCATGCGAATTGAGCCTTGCCGACACGGTGCAGGCGGTGCTGATGGCGCACGCGGTGCAGCGCATCTGCTGGGCCACGTGTAACCCGGGCCAGTTCCAGTTCGCCTTCCTGGCGCGAGAGCCGAGACAGCGAGCCGATCAGAGGCACTGCCACGTCTTCCGCACCAGGAGCCCGAGACAGGTGAGTGGATAAATGTGGAAATTCGCACGGATAAATGTGTCCCCGAACGCACTTAGGAAATCATATTACCTCAACGACGAAGAGATTTTTCATTCTATCCACGTTTCTGTTTTTCCCGTGACAGACTATCTACCATATATATTGTATAACCAGTGTATCCGTCCATGTTGTCGTCGTTGATGAAAATTAATTCTATTTAGGACCTTGCTAACATCACGGTATTGTGGCTGCGGCTAAAACTTTCCAAGCATCTCAAATGCACTTAGCGTGTTCAAGTGTTCACGTGCTGAGGTAACATATCATTTCAAATTTCGCAACAACAACAACAACAACAATAATAATAATAATAATAACAATAATAATAATAATAATAATAATAATAATAATAATATAATAATAATAATAATAATAATAATTATTATTATTATTATTATTATTATTATTATTATTATTATTATTATTATTATTATTATTATTATTATTATTATTATTATTATTATTATTATTATTATTATTATAGTGTGACCCTTAATTTTTGCCTTTAAAAGTTGAATGCGATAGCAATACATTTTCTTATAATATATTTATACTGCGTACTTCAAACACTTAGTGTATGAAATATTTTCGAACTTGCTTTTCGCCCACTACGTGGCCTCAAAAGTGCCGATGCGTGTGTGCCATTTGTAGTGGGTGACTGGCTTTAATCTACGAAGTCATGATAATCCACGTTCTGACGCCCGATGGCAATGTATACGCTTGTTGCACGCTTTAAATATGGCAGTATTTCATGTTGTATCGTGAAACACGAACGCATGACGCGTGCGTTTGTAAAGCATGAAAATTGCTTTCACTGCATTTTCAATCGGATGAAGTTATTTTCGCTGCATTCACAAGCAGAGGTGTGGCCGTGTGGTAGAACAACCGCTTGCCACGCAAGTGACTCGGCTTCGATTCCCACTCCGACCCGGAAGAAAAAGCTGAGAGGCAGCTTGCATAGCTCCAAAGTACACTTTGGCAAGTTTACAGCAATGCACATCAACAGTTCTATTAACACGGTATATGGACTGGAAGTTAAATGAAAGAACGGGAAATCAGGGTTATCAGCAACAATGCAACTCATATTCACTGGAAATAAAATAATAAGAATACATTGCGACAACTTATGATGCAATAAAATTAATAAGACATTGCGACAACTTATGATGTGAAATTAAGCACCGAGTTTTGGAGAAATTGACGTTTGCGACAAATAAACTCCGATGAATGACGAACTTCCTCAAAAAAAAAAAAAAACACCCTCAGAATTTCAAGAATAATACCCGCCGCGGTGGTCTAAGGTACTCGGCTGCTGACCCGCAGGTCGCGGGATCAAATCCCGGCTGTGGCGGCTGCATTTCGGATGGAGGCGGAAATGTTGTAGGCCCGTGTACTCAGATTTGGGTGCACGTTAAAGAACCCCAGGTGGTCAAAATTTCCGGAAACCTCCACTATGGCGTCTTTCATAATCATATGGTGGTTTCGGGACGTTAAACCCCACAAATCTATCTCATTTCAAGAATAATAAACTCCGAAAACATAGAGTCCCGATTATAAGTATTTGATTCAACCAGCATGGCTCTGCAAGATCAGACCCTCTGATGGGGGCCGCGACACAACACTGTACGAGGAATGGCTCATGGCCCATTAGCATGTGCATTGATGCGTCTCGCCGTACGCGTCATTTCGGTGGCCCGGCCGCGTTTCGCTTTAAAAAAAAACTGATGTTTTCAAGATGACTCTTAAGGAAGGCGGGGAAGTTGCCTGAATATCTCGCAGGTACAAATCTGCCTGCAGCACATAGAGTTACTGTATATGCCACCTATAGGTGGCGTATACCTTCAGGTAGCATGTACTGTGCGGTCTTTGGGTAGCAACTATGCAATTGTGCTACTTTTAGGCAGCGTAGTTGCGTGAAGGTTTGGCTAGCAAGCACAACCATGCGGTGAAGCCACACTTAGTTTTTGCACGTGACATGCCATGCATGCCGCCGATCGACATGTTTGGCGTGCCGAAGACCGATTATTAACTTGACTGTCGATGACCGTGGTGTTAGTCGAGTTCGCTGCAGTGGCAGCGTGCGAAAGAAGAGAATAAGAAGGAAGGAAGGAAGGTTGGGCAGATGTCAACCAGGCGTGTGCCTGGTCTTCTACCCTACACTGAGGGAGGGGTTAAAAGATAGACTTAAGAGGGAAGAAAGCACCGTCAGTGAACATGTGCGCCTGTTCATCACACGCCTATAAGTGGTTGCTTAACCCGGTTAATTAAAAAAAACAGTATCGGCGCTCGCGTCGCTCTCTTAGCCTGCGACGCACGGTGCCACGATCCGAGAATCTTCTCTTCGAAAGCGTCGGAAAACATGAAGATTGGTGCGGGCGTCAGCTTATCCGCAAAGCATGGTTGCAAATGGCGTTTGGAAAATAGACCCGCAACGCTGCTATCTTGAAGTAGCATATGCAGTAATTTTAGCAACATACAACATCCTGGTTCGCTGAATCCCACATGGACTGCTGGTTTACTTCACAAAGTCGCCGCCGTTTGACAACTCTCCGTTTCAATATACAACCTGTTCTTCGACGCGGAAAGCTCGTTTCACGAGAAGTGTCGGTGATGTGAAATGTTGATTGATTAAAAAATTTGTTTCCATAGCACCTTGTTTCGCTGTGTCTACACATATAGTGCATTCCTATGCATTCACGACTCGTGCATGCTGAGTGGAGACTGTGTACGCATAGATTTAGGCTCGCGCCTTTAATATATTTGGTGTCTCTCGTATTACGGGCACCCCATAGAAATAAAAGAAAAGATAAATAAGTTGTTCCTTTACGTTCGCTTATCGAACCACCTAGATCAGGCCTCGTGGCTCTATAAGCAAGCAACATATGGCGGAGCTATGGAACAGAAAGCTTTGTGCCGCAGTTTTTTTTTTTTTTAGACGCGCTGTTTCAAATTCTGTGTCTTTTTCAATTGCACTTTAAGGTGAAATACCAAAACTGGCCCTGGGCGTCGGTGTTAACGTGAAGTTATGCGAAAATAGGAAACGCGATTTCATCGTAACGTCGCAGATTTCGAAATTTATGACGTCACCACGGGACATCGCCGCTTGGTCAAGAGTGGTCTGATCTTATCTCGAAGGGCGTGGAAAAAAAAAAACATTAGGTACAGGTGGCGCTTGCTAGCCGCCTATCTCTGCGGCACGCAATTCAAGAGTATACGTTCGGTGCGGAAAGCTTTAAAGGTGGAGAGGGGGGATGCATGCGGAGGAATTAATGGAAATGAGTGGGAGGAAGGAGATTCATTTAGTCTTCGAGTCTTCCAAGCGAACGCGCTAGGACCGTGTTACTTTTTTTTTCTGATTTCGACTAAGCGCTCCGCTTTTTCCCCGTTTCACCCTGCGAATGCTCTTGCCGAATTTGTACAAAGGCACAGTGTGAAGCTTCCTTCCTATATCTGCGTGCGTCCACGGGAAGCCGAAACTCGGGATCAAAGAGAAGATTCGGTTGAGGGCGGCTCACTGACGATGCCTCAATGATTGCGAGTGTTTCTCTCTTTCCCTTGCTCGCGGAGGGCGTCCCTCCGTCCGCGCGCGTTCTCTTGGAGATCACTGTCTTACGCTCTGCAGTCAAGGGAGTTACACTTTGCCTTGTTGTCAGTTGCTACGCAGCTCGGCATTGCTCGACTATTACAAAGGCTGCTTCATTTGCCTCCATTCAATATAGTCAAGTTCTGCCCATTGCATGCATGTGCGATCGAGGTGAACACGATATACGAAGCCACTGTGCGCATACGAAAGCGTGAAAGTGTATTGACGTACAAATCAATGGCGTATATATACGTTCGTATTGGTCACGTACTGACGGTTTGTTAAATTGTTTAGTTAATATTCATTTTAATTTATTACTCCGCGAGTTGGCGAAGCACTTTGTAGGATAGCAGTTTAGAAACAATGTCGTCGTATTGTATATAAACTTGAAAGTAAACATTCGACAGAAGTCTGTCTGGTTGGGTATAAACTACATAACACATACAAAGGAAGGAAACTTGAATAAAAGGGCCCATTTTCTTCGTAAGACAATATTAGTAATGAGAAATGCCAGGCAATGATGCGAAGAAAAGTGACACAGACGAGGCATATGGGAAGCAACACACACGCCGGTGTGTCTCAGGAAGTCTATTTCAGCTCCTCAACGCACAATCTGCGAACGGCCGTTGTTGCTGCTTTCACTCATCGTGGTCACCACCTGTTACGGCAATTGCTCCAGCTACTGTGAGGAGTTGCTGATGGATCGTCAGCGTTATTGGTGAGGATGGGAAAGGCGCCATGAAGGCGTGAAGGTGGGGGCACTCGCGCGAAAGGCTTTCAACCCAACTTTTGCCGTGATGCGCACTTCACATATTCAAAGAAGGTACAGATGAGAGGAGGATCGAATTTTGAAAAGATGAAAAATTCTTGAACAGAGCGTGTCGTGTCCCTGAAACGAACGAACGTTTCTACTTGTCGTCCCGTCTTCATCAAAGTAGCCTTCGTCAAAGCCTTGCACAAGACAAAAACCTTTAGCGGAAAAGTTGGATCCATCGACGCCCCCAGTTAAATGAGTTTTTCAACACTTTGTATATCGCATAAATCTTAACGTGCAAGGAAGCCGCAACTGCTCGTACACTAATATGAAGACGCGTTTCACTTTCGTGTTGTGGCCAATTCACGCGAAAAAGGTATCAGCCGTTATTTTCTTACTTGTAACTCATAGCAGGGATGTCGACGACTTTGCAAGCACACTACTTGCTGGAGTACGACGCAGCAAGCTCACAGTCCAATGACTGAACTATATAGGGCGCCGCACACGAATTTTCTCGGAGATTTGTCCAACAGGACTGGTATATACTGTATACACCCTGGCGTCAAAATAAAAACACCCACGCAGAATAAGTCCGAAACTCGTCTCGCGCACGCACTAGCCGCCTGTCACCGTGCCGCGAGCGATGCAGTTTGCTTTCCGGCCAGCGACGCTTTAGGGCATTTCCTGGTCCATCCTCAACGTGAGAGGACGCCCGTATAGACCTTGTACGATTTAAAATGGGCTAGGCTGCATGTAGCCTGAGTGACGCGAGCTTGCGAAACGAAAGGAGCCTCGTGATCTTCGATTTCAATTTCTCCTGACTCTCTTGCGCAGTGTGTTTACCCTCTGGGTGATGTGGAACGGCCTTAGGCTTGGACCAGCTGTCCAAATCATATCCCGAACGAGCAGTGCTGAAATAAGATGTGCATGTGTGTGTGTATGTGTGCGTGTGCGTGCGTGTGCGTGCGTGCGTGTGTGTGTGTGCTTGTGTGCGTGCGTGCGTGTGTGTGTGTGCGTGTGCGTGTGTGTGTGTGCTTGTGTGTGTGCGTGCGTGTGTGTGTGTGTGTGTGTGCTTGTATGTGTGCGTGCGTGTGTGTGTGTGTGTGCGTGTGTGTGCGTGTGCGTGCGTGTGTGTGTGTGTGTGCTTGTGTGCGTGTGTGTGTGTGCGTGCGTGTGCGTGGGCACGTGTGTATGTGTGTGTGTGCGTGCGTGTGTGTGTGTGTGTGTGTGTGTGTGTGTGTGTGTGTGTGTGTGTGTACACAGAGTCATCGTTCCATTGTTGCATGCTTTGCTGGATCCTGCTTTCCGATTCGTGGAGACACGCGCCGACTACCCGAAGGTCACGGCTCCTGCATTTCGAAAAAGCTTGGCGATACGCGGCAGGCCAGTGTACTTTGATTTAGGGCACGTTGAAGAATACCACGTGGTCGCAATTTCTGATGCCTTATTCTACGGCGTCCCTCGTATGTAATCATGTCGTTGTTTTGTCACGTGAAATCCCAGCAGCCATTGTTATTACAACTGTGGACTGGTCACTGCACAAGCTCTGCGGCAAGCAAACACTACTCGCAAATACCGGCAAACTTTTCGAGCGCACCACGCGACGCTTCGGGCTTCGCTGCCGGACGGACCGTGCACAGACCCTTCAAAAGCCCCGAAGCATACTTTTTCCCGATGCAAACAGTTCTCTTCGATTGACGAAGAAAGGAAGGAGAGTGTCTGCGCGGGTCTGACAAGAGACTTCTTTTAGCGAGGGAGTCGCCGAGACGAGGGTGTTTGAGGGAATTAGGGAGGCGGCTGCCGGGGTCGGTTCAAGGGTCAACACGGCAGCGCCTACGATTTCCTTTGACGCGTGCCGCTAATTGACGCCGCTGAGTGCCTCTCCGAGACAGACCCGTTCCCATAACTCCCTAGCCTTATTCTCCCACTGCTCGCCTCTCTTCCCTTCCTGCCTTCCCGCGGGATCTTAAGGGACAACGCGCGCAAACGGGGATGGACGGAGTCCAAGCCCGCGCGGCGTGCATATACTGCAGGTACGCCGCTAGAACCTTCTGTGTGCTCTCAACAGGCCCACGGATGATTGCGCGGGAAGCTCTCTATGTCATCTGTGTGGATTTTTTTTTCTTTTCTGTCGCTTCCACTTCGCTGTCTCTCGACCGTCACAGAACCTGCGGATGTCCCCCGTGTGTGTGCTCGCGGTCTTATTTGCCGAAAGGGCGATTGAATCACGCGCCCTATACTCGCTGTGACACGAAGGAAAGCGCGGACCTTTGAGAGCTGCGGCGCGGTCTTAAAAAGTCTTGGTTCTCGGTTTCGATTCAGCGCGGGGTCTCGTTGCACGCACCGGTTCACTGTACATATGCGTATAGCGGGATCGCAGTGCCTGCTTGTCAGGTCCATCGAAATATAATTTGCTGTTCCGCCGTTGGAGACGTCTCTGTGTCTGCTCTAGTTGGGCCGAGGAGGCGTGTAGGGTGTAGGGTCAGGAGTCCATTTGGGATTCTGGCGACTCGCTTGGCTGTGTCTTTTTAGTAATAGAAATGTTGCTAAGAAACTGATGGGCTGAGAGAAACTTTTGAAAAGTGTCTGAATGGAAAGAAGTGTATTCTTTTTCTCCGCGACGATTTGTTTTTTTTTAGTCGACGATATACCCTCGCACTCACCTATACTTACTCAATGATGCGCATCCAAGGTGCCGCTCTTTCGGAACTACTAACTCGGTATAAATTAATTCGATTGGCCGACCTATACCTCCCTTGTCGCTGCACCTTATAGGCGATGACGGCTCATTTTCACACTAATTTTACTCGCTAAGTTCTCATGCGCCGGTTCTCTGCATCAACATTCGCGCTCTCCTTGGGCTTTGTTCGCCGTTTATGACGCCATTTGCAAATGGGTACAGCTCAGCGTATATGGCAGGCACTATTGTGGTGATACAATGGAGGTGACGCCCCTCCAACATGTATGCTCTGGAGTGACATGAAGCACAGAAAGTAGTTGAGCAGGAAGAATCAGATTGTTAAATTTATTTATTTAGTTTTATTTTTTAGAGTCCTACAAGCGCTTTTATGTAACGAAGGCTTGGAACATCCCTTGCATTTACTTATATAAATCACTCAGTTGTAAGCGCGTTAATCGAAATAAAACTGGTTAACACGGATTCAAAATATGCCCACCGCACCTCACTGCTGCGTTGCAACAATCGGAACAAGCGGTATTCGACTTCAGTGATTTTCGCAACGCTTTGGGGTGTAAATATTCAACAATGGGTGTCATCAACACCCTCATAAATAGCGTACCGGGCGGTGCAGCATACAAGGGAGCAGCGGTATCATTTTGTGCGTTCTTTCAGGAGTTTGAGGCGTCTTCGATGACGCCTCGAAGCGTTTGCTTGTAGGGGCAGCAAATAACAGTAAGAACTTTGTTAAAAATTAAGTTATTCATTGGGGCAGTTGAGATCGAGGGCCCCACTAGCCTTATCCGCCGTCGAAACTGGTCAAGCGGCGCTTGCTGGTCGGAGAGAGAGGGAGAGATTGTGGTTATAAGAAGGAAAGAAGAGAAAAGTGAGCCCCGTAACTGTCTGCATCAGGGGGAGACACCTCAACAGTAGCTCACAAGGGATGGGGGTAAGGAAGGATTAAAAGGATAACTTTAAAGGTACACACACACACACACACACACACACACACACACACACACACACACACACACACACACACACACACACACACACAGAGAGAGAGAGAGAGAGAGAGAGAGAGATGCGCTAGGACAGCGAGCGACGACATAAGAGAGATAGGAGAGATAGGAAAGATGTAAACACGGTCACAGGAATCCAAGGACGGGGCACCCCATGCGAGAGCTCTTGTCGGCGACAGGAGATGGCGTAGGGCTAATCCAGTCGGCCAGAGCTGTGCTGACGTTGTCGTAGGGGACCGGCGGCAGGAGACGGCGTAGGACCAACTCAGTCAGCCAGAGCTGCGCTGTCGTCGGAGATCGCGAGGGCACAACTGGTCGGCACGGAATCCAGTGAGCGAGTCTTCGTTGCTGGTCGGCCAGCTAGGTCACAGCGGGACAGTCGCGCTTCCTACTACTCCAAAGTACGTGTTGTTGCCATCTCTGCGTCTGTCGCAAGGGGTTGGAGGAGTTGCTTTGAGCGGCCCGATGTAATGTAGTTTGAAGCAGTGAGCAATGGAAAGTAAAATGATAACTCCAAGGGGCAAGAGAGCAGAGTGTATCAGGGAACAAACGGGTGTTAAGGACATCATAGTTGAAATCAAGAAGAAATGGACATGGGCCGGGCACGTAGCGCGTAGGCAGGATAACCGCTGGTTATTAAGAGTAACTGACTATAGATTCCCCGAGAAGGCAAGCGGATGGGGGCGGGACAGCGAGTTAAGTGGGCAGATGAGATTAAGAAGTTTGCGGGTATAAAGCGGCAGCAGCAAGCACAGGACATGTAGAGTTGGCTGGCGGAACATGGGAGAGACCTTTGTCCTGCAGGCGTAGTCAGGCTGATGATGGTGATGATGTAATGTAGTACAATATGGGACTTCCCGGTTCTTTGCATTTCTTGTAGCTGTAAAAGGGTTTGAAAAATTACCATAAAAATATATTCATTGGACATGTGATGCTGTAATACGTTCACGTACCGTTAACGTCGATTTCCTCGAGTATACGGCAGTGAGACGTCGCTGCATAACGGTCAAATCGTTTACTCCATATGCGGCGGTTTCCCATTCCATGCACGAGTGGGAGGAATACCGGCAAGGCTCATACAAAAGCGGGCACCGAAACAATAGCGGCCGGAACGCGCTCATTTCGCCGCATAACGCGCGCGCGGACCCAGGCGCTTAGTAGATCGGTGGCAGGGACACACACGTACGTGCGTCGGACAATAGCAACGCGCGAATGCGTATACTTCCCAGATCGTATACGAACTCGGCGTGAAAAGAGAAAGAGAAGAACAGCAAGAGCCACACACAGGCTCGACGCGACCTCGCCGGGCATATAACGTATCGACGGCTATATAGCTGGGCACCGGAGCACCACGGCGACTCGTATAATATACGCGAATAGCGGACACCGGTCACTCGTCGCGGCGGTCGCTTTCCTTTTGGCCCCCTCGACAATAGCGTTTCCTGTCCACCCCTGCGAGACCGACTGCCGCTTCGCCGACGCTCCAAGTGGCCACCGTAGGGGCGGCGCGCACAACAATGACGCCGTCTCCCTTTCGTGGCATTGCGTTTATGTTACGGGCGCACGGCCGATGCACTGGTATTGCGTCCAGTCTACATCCGCCACGCTTGTTTCCTCCGAGAAGAAGAAGAAGAGAGATTGCATCGCGAGTGACTCCTTTTCCCCTCACCCTCTTCCCTTCTTTTCTTTCGTGTTTATTGGCACCCTTTGTTCGGAACTCGCTGTTCCCGAGTGTGATTTCTCGACCCCTGGGACGTGTGTATAATGCCGTATTGTTGTTTCCTATGTATTTTCGTACGTGTATTTTGTGGCGGTGTTCCGTGTGCATGAGCGTGTGACGGGCGATCTCTACACTCTTCTTCTTTTATTTTTTTTTCTTTTACTTATTAGCCGACCGAGGACGGAACTGAACAGAACATGTGGATAAGGGTTTTCACTTACGCTCGTTGAAGACGTCCGCGTGTGTCAGAAGACGCTGAAAGTGTGTCCGAGCGTTCGCTGCTACTGTTGGGTGCCAGTCGATCCGTCCTTTCTCTTGTATTTTATCGGCCGACGGCACAATGTAGATATGGTCGATAGAGAAAAGGCGCGTGTATGTTCCAAGGACGCGTCCAGTATAGTTGTACGTGTTTAAGACTGATCGGTTCAGCTATGTTTTTATTTTGCTTGAGAGAAAGAGTGGATGGGTGTTACATTGCAGGTTCTTAGTTAATGGGTGTCCGAGCCGTCGCCCCAGACTCCCACGAAAAGACGAGGCCGTTTGTACGCCACACTTTATACACACAAAAAACGAACACACATAACATGGACAGGCTATTTAAAGAATCCTTCACTGTCTCTGTGAACTATCAAAGTCCTAAGCTAGCCGTCCCTCCTTTTAGCATGGACACAAGACATGAGGTCGGTCTCACCGAGGTTCGTTGCTACGTCTTGAGCTGGCTCGCGTTGTCCGCACGGTCAACCAGGCGACTAGTTGATGGGTAGGCTCCGCCACCGCAGCCGCGTCGCGGCTGGACACATCCGCTGGAGCTCGTGCCCGTAGCCCGACAGCTCCGCGTTGCTCGCACGGTAGACGAGGTGGACCAGTTGGCACGGTAGACCAGGCACTACCACCGGCCGCGTCCCGGCCGGACACCTCTGCTGGAACTCGTGCCCGTAGCCCGACAGCTCCGCGTGTCCTCAAGCACAGGATGCTTTGAAGCCGCAGCACGTCAGCGACGCACGGCCGTGGCAGGTAGAACGTGGCAGGTAGGCCGGGCTCGACTGTTACTAGGCTCGGGTCCGGAACCCAACGGCCGAGTCGAGAGCCCCGTCTTCCTCGTTCCTTCTCGTACCTTCGCCGCCACGCTACTCAGCGCTCGTGCTACCTTCGTCGTTGTCTGCTTCAAGCGCGCACTTTGTATGGCGCGCACTTTGAATGGCGCGCACTTTGAAGCTTCGCGCACGACACATATCACAAAAGCCCCCCCTTAAATAAGTTTTTTTTCTTTTTTTAAAAAAAAAAAAACTGCTGACACGTGCGCGGTCTGTAAGCCCCTTCACTGTATATGTCCTCTGTATAGTTCACATGTCGAGGTCCAATATTTACTAAATACACAAGAACACCGTTAAATACACTGACATACTTCGAGTGTCCAACACCCAATATCACAGTGCATGAAGTCCGAACTCTTGGCTCACAATCTACTCATGAAGTCCGCACCGGTATTCTCCGACCCTTTTATATGCTGAATGCTAAATGAGTATTCTTGCAATGCCAGGCTCCACCTCAGGACCCTACTGTTCAATGGTGTAAACTGGTATAGGTGAATCTGCCTCCTCTTCTTCCATCACTACGAATGACGCTGTTTGTGTAAACCTCTCCGGTTCGCGATCCTCGTAACGCTTTAACATGTTGATGTGGAACAACTTGGTGTCACGTCCCAAGTCCAACCAGTAGTCATGACTGCCCTTTTTCCCTGTGACCTTAAAAGGTCCTTTCCATTGCATGAGCAATTTATTTTCCGTAGTAGGGAGTAGAATAAGGGCCCGGTCGCCTACTTCAAGCTGACGTTTCGTGCTTCGCCGATCATAGTATTGCTTCTGTGATTTTCTTGCTCGTGTCAAGTTCTCATGAGCCAACTGCAGTGTTTTTTCAAGACGATCTCGCAGATCCAATACATATCCGTAAGTTGTCTTCGCCTCGTCGCCGATGTGTTCTCCAATCCATAATTCTTTTAACAAACTAAGTGGTCCTCTGACGTCACGCCCGTAAATAAGTTCGAAGGGAGAAAATCCCGTGCTGGTCTGAGGCACTTCACGATAGGCAAAAAGGAGTGGGGCAAGCAACCGATCCCAGGATTTTGGTTCCTCCTGGCAGAGCTTCCGCAACATCTGTTTTAACGTACCGTTAAATCGTTCCACCAACCCGTTACACATAGGATGATAAGGTGTAGAACTGAGGTGCTTAATGGCCAGTAACTCGTTGACTTCTTTCATCAGTTCGGAAGTAAAACAAGATGCTTGATCACATAGAATTTCACGCGGGAATCCTACGCGTGAGAACATCTCCACCAGGCCCTCTGTTACTGTCGCCGAATCGATTGCTGGCAGGGCCACCGCGTCCGGGTAGCGCGTGGCGAAGTCCACCATGGTCAATATGTAGCGGTTTCCGTTTCTCGACACAGGTTTTAAAGGACCGATAATATCGATTGCCACTCGCTCGAAAGGGGTGTCGATCAACGGCATTACGCCCAGAGGCGCCTTGCCTACTTTACCTTTTGGATATGCTCTTTGGCAAGTGTCACAGGATCGCACGTATCTCTTTACTTCTTCCTGAACTCCTGGCCAATAGAATGATCCTAGTACTCGGTCAATTGTCCTCTTGATGCCTTGATGGCCCGCCATCAGACTTTCATGAGCTAGCTGCAGTACTGGGCTCCGCAGTTTGCGAGGAACAACTACCTGCTGTACTATCTTGCCGGAGGATAACCGATAATGGCGATATAAAACTCCCTTTTGCATAACAAACGAATATTCTGTCGATCCTCTCCCAAAAAACACCTGCCCAACTTTGTTCCTACAGAGATCTAGGCTCTTGTCCTCCGCCTGTTCAATCTTGAGGATTCGTTGGTTGATATTCAAAGCGGTTGCTTTCACCGAATCCAACGAAGTACTTGAATTCTTGACTACGCTGATCATTGGTTTCTCGTAGCGATCTGCTTTCATCACCCCTAATCTCTCCTTGACGCTTTTAGACTTCGTCTTCCTTTCCGACAGTCCCTCGCTCCACCTGCTATCTGGATCATTGGGATCACGGGATCCTGGCACGTTTCCCACGATGACGTCATACAATGGGGAAGTCATGCATTTAACGATCACCGTGCCAGAAAAATAGGGCGAAAATATCTCCACTTTTGCTTCGGGAACTTTTATTCTGCTCCCATCGGCTAAAAATACTGTCGTCATAGCTCCTGTCAGCACTTCGTCGGGCACGAGGGAACGTCGCACAACCGTCGTGTTACTTCCTGTATCCCGAAGAACCGAGACAGGCTTACCAAATAGGAGACCCTGGAGAACTGGCATCTGATATTTCGTTGCCATTTGTCGCGTGTTTACTGCCCCCGACACATTATTCTCGGGCCCGCCGCCGGATGCGTTATCATTGTCTTTAGAGTTCTCTTCGGACAATATACATGAAGCCTTTTTATACGTGGCGGGTTTCTTGGTGCAAACTTGGGTATCGTGTCCTGCCCTACGACAATGCCCACAGTAAGGTTGCTTCGTCCGAGCGCGACAATCTGAGGCTTTATGGCCGATTTTGTTGCAAACAAAACATTGCACTGAAGTTTTTGAGGTCGTGCTCCCACTTTTCACAGCCATGCCGTTTTCAGCCTTTTCTCGGAAAACAAGCAGGTTAGACTGTCGCTGTGCCTCTAAAAACTGATCTGCCGCTTCAGCCATTTCTTCAAGTTTACGGCAATTCTTTTCACGCAAAAAGAGCGCCACTCGATCATGACACTTACTGATGAACTGTTCAGCTACAATCAGGTCACGAACTGACGCGTATTCTTGGTCTACTTTCGACATTTCCACCCATCGGTCGAAAAAACTCATTAATCGTGCAGCGTACTGCCGGCCGGTTTCTCCCTCTTGAGGCTTACTGTGCCGGAACTTCTCACGGTACCCTTCCGCTGTGAAGCGAAATCGCTGAAATAGAGCCAGTTTCACTTTCTCGTAATCAAGTGCATCTTCAGGGGATAGGCGACCAAACACTTTTAGCGCTTCTCCGCTTAGGCACAAACTCAGAGCCGTGGCCCACTTGTCTCTAGGCCACTCTTGCCCTGTCGCCACATTCTCAAACCTTTTTAAGTACGCATCTAGGTCATCCCGGTTTTCATCAAATCCTGGTATAAAATTATGAGGATTGACGTTGGAAGACACCCTTGATGATCGACCTATGTCTGCCCCGACAGGCTCTCTGGCGGTTTCAGTCTGAGTCAGTTGAAGGCGCAATTGGATCGTCCTTTGGGCCTGCTCCTCGACTTGTAATTGCAACTGCATTTGTTCCTTCTTCGCCTCTCTTTCTGCCGCCCTTTCCTCACGAGCTCGAGCTTCTCGCTCATCAATCCAAGTTTTCAATTCGGCACCTTCCAAACCCATGCGCATGGCCAACGCCATTAAATCTGTCGAGCTCATCTTTTCCTCACTAATCGTCAGCCTCACTCAAGCGATACAAATGGCCTCGTCCTGTCGCAGCGGACGCCAGTGTTACATTGCAGGTTCTTAGTTAATGGGTGTCCGAGCCGTCGCCCCAGACTCCCACGAAAAGACGAGGCCGTTTGTACGCCACACTTTATACACACAAAAAACGAACACACATAACATGGACAGGCTATTTAAAGAATCCTTCACTGTCTCTGTGAACTATCAAAGTCCTAAGCTAGCCGTCCCTCCTTTTAGCATGGACACAAGACATGAGGTCGGTCTCACCGAGGTTCGTTGCTACGTCTTGAGCTGGCTCGCGTTGTCCGCACGGTCAACCAGGCGACTAGTTGATGGGTAGGCTCCGCCACCGCAGCCGCGTCGCGGCTGGACACATCCGCTGGAGCTCGTGCCCGTAGCCCGACAGCTCCGCGTTGCTCGCACGGTAGACGAGGTGGACCAGTTGGCACGGTAGACCAGGCACTACCACCGGCCGCGTCCCGGCCGGACACCTCTGCTGGAACTCGTGCCCGTAGCCCGACAGCTCCGCGTGTCCTCAAGCACAGGATGCTTTGAAGCCGCAGCACGTCAGCGACGCACGGCCGTGGCAGGTAGAACGTGGCAGGTAGGCCGGGCTCGACTGTTACTAGGCTCGGGTCCGGAACCCAACGGCCGAGTCGAGAGCCCCGTCTTCCTCGTTCCTTCTCGTACCTTCGCCGCCACGCTACTCAGCGCTCGTGCTACCTTCGTCGTTGTCTGCTTCAAGCGCGCACTTTGTATGGCGCGCACTTTGAATGGCGCGCACTTTGAAGCTTCGCGCACGACACATATCACAATGGGAAAGGGTACATCAAGTGAAAAGGCGTCCAATGGGGTGTTAAGCGTACGTAGTTCAATCGCATCGCGCGAAAAAAAAAGAAAAAACGGCGAAGATGATGCTTAGGGCGTGGAGGAATAGGTTGTTATTAAAAGGAAGTGTACCTCAGTTGTTATCTCACACATTTATGGGCTCCTAAACCGCGATAGGTTGAACATCTGTAGACGGTTTCAAGATTGCAAGCGTTTAATCCTCCTTGTTGTGCCCCCAAAAAACTTCCGATCACCTCATTTACCACGTCCTAACGTCGAAACTGAAAGCACGTTTTCAAGTTCTTTTCAAGGGTAAGGAAAGTCTCTCGTTTTTCACATAAAAGGAACGTGCGTAAGGAAGGTACAAGAAAATCTTTCATAATTTTTATGCTCAAAAGAACGTTTATTTGAATATGTTTTGCCAAATAAGGTAAGGAAACTGTAGACAATAAGCGGGCTATTTTCTAAAGCTCTTGTTGCCTACCGAAGCTATTAAGGCACATAGGTATGCATTACACGAGGATGTATTGAAGGGCCTGTGTTTGTAAACAGGGAAAGGGTCTATATAGCTGGAATTTGGGAGGTAGTTCCTCTTTTCATGCACGTAAGAACGGGAGCGTAGGGTGGAATTTTTGTTTGGAAGAGAAAGGGGCCGGTTAAACTCCCGCTTTTTATTCATGTTCTTGCGTGTGTTTGTGTGTACGCGAATGCATACATTGTATATAAACATACTGAATGTAAAAAATAACAGGAGGAAGTGTTCACCTCCCGCCTCCACCGCTGTTATTTCCACATTTTGTATGTTCCAGGAACCGCCGCCTTGCCGTTTTTTTTTTAAATAAAGCGTCTGATGAACCATGTTGTTTCAAGTGGTGCAAGTGATCTACGATTCCTTCGAGCTCTATTCATGCGAAGACGCACGGCACAAAGACTGGTGATGGTTATTTGCAGATGAGGAAGGTGATCGAAGTCCAATCAGCGTTATAATATGTGATATATATACGCTCCTTTTTCTGAAGCGCTCTGAAAGATGAACTGTTTTTCAACTCTATAAGTATATGCCTTTTTGTGGTTTAGTAGGCCGTCAGTGTGTGAGATGGTTGCTAAGTTTTTCCTCTTCCGAAACCATCTTTTCCCGCCTACGCCAATGACAAGGAACAAAGCAACTTTAGCCGATGTTGGAGTGTCTAGTTGATTTGTGCTTGCAGACTTAAGTGTACCTATGACCTAGACGGACCCATTGTGCAACACTTTTTTTTTGTCATCCCATCGGTAAAAGTTTTCTTAAATATTGGGAAACAACAAGGACGACGACAAAGAAAAGCGATTTTTGCATTCGCTCGCAGTATCTCAAAATGCAGATGATCGGAGACGCAGCGCCCGTGCGAGCTGTGTTCCAGGAATCGCCGAAACGTTATTATTAACAAAACCGCTGTTCAGAACAATGAAAAAGCACTTTATCGTGACTTCCCTGCCAAAGACAAAATTGAATCCGCAAAATACATATTCCCCCCAAAATTATAGCTGCCGCGCTACCACTCAGGACACTATCGCCACGTTTAAAAAAGCAAGAATGGAAGTAAACACCTTTACTTCTGTGACATTCCCGCCCCCCCCCCCCAAAAAAAAAAAGAGACGAGATGCTTCACCGCCTAAAATGCCCTTTGCAAGCGCGCTCCACCGAAATGCACTTGCACGACAAGTAAAGACACGTTGTCTTTTACATCTCGGTATGTGTGCTTTCTTCTTTTCTTTATTTTGCATTTTTTTGCTTTTCAGGTAGGATTTGATCAATTCCAATCACTGTACCTGCCTTTGTTTCTTTCTTTCTTGACTTATTTGTCTATCTATATATATATATATATATATATATATATATATATATATATATATATATATATATATATATATATATATATATATAATATATATATATATATATACGCCAAGAACTGAACAGCACGTGATATGAACCATAGGTGGATGTAGAACGGACAGTTGGCTTCGTTCTCAGTGCTGACAGTGTTCTTCCTCTTTTTTACTTTCTTTCTTTTCTTTCTTTTTTTCGTCTTTTTTCTCCCCTTTCTTGTTTTTTTTTCTTTTTCCAGTTCCCTCTCACTCTCGCAAAACGTCTTTGAAGGCGAGAGGGACGCGGCAGCAAGGAAGTTTGGAAGCTCATGTCAGTATAACTCATCCCCTGATGAAGGGAGGTCCCCTCCCGAAACTGTTGGGAAATAATATATTTATCCTTGTTGACAACGCTCCCGTTGTGCCATATCCCATACCTATATATATATATATATATATATATATATATATATATATATATATATATATATATATATATATAGCTTGTCTATCTATCTATCTACAACTAGTTACTTAGTTCTCTTTCTTTCGTTCTTTCTTCCTTTTTTCTTTCTTTCTTTCTTTTCTTTCTTTCACGCTCTGATACGTATCTGTCTGCTTGCTTGATTGCTTCCATACAAAGCTATTCTTGCTGGCTTGCTTCCCTTGATTTTTTTTTCTTTCTTTTGTGACTGCCTCTTCTTACATTCTTTCACGCCTCATCCGCGTTTTCGCATATATATATTCGAGGTCTCGGCCGTCGCCGCAACACCTCCGCCGAGGAGGGAGGAGATGTTATCTGCGCCAGCCGGCTCCGCGCGCCACACACACACGGTTTTCCCAAAAATGCCGGCTTCACGGGGGTCGGCGTGCGGTATACCTGTGTATCTATATAGCGTATACTAGACCAGGCAGGGTATGCAGCACCGTATGTAGTAGTGGCAGTCCCTTCGGAATGCGGCTCTCCGCACGAAGGATCTCAATTTACTGTCTCTTCGCACGGCGGACTTCGCTGCGTCCTCTTCCGTTGGTCAATTTTCCTGTTTGCTTGTTTCGTACAAGCTCTCGCACTTTGTGTTTTTCCGCAGTGGGCGTGCTACCTCACTGCGTGGTTTCCCAGAAACAATTACTGCTGTCCGATGCACCTGCGAAGAAGGGAGCCCGCACTGGTATGGGAGTGTGTAGTACACCGTAGCTCCCGAAAGACTTAGAAGTGTGGCAGCTTGGGCTAGTTGGTATGGCACGACGATAGTTATTGCGCGAGAACAAAACGACGACACAGAGACAAGAAGGACACGAAAGACACATCACTGAAAGACATATCGCTTTATACTTATTGTTTTCGTTTCGCGCCGTGAAGTTTTGCCGCGATCGTTTTTCTTCACTTCCTTTCAACTCTAGTTGTCTTCGCTTACATTTTGAGTCTTCTTCATCTCCTTGTCCGTGTGCGCGTTCTGCCTGCTCGTGTTCTCGCGAATATACCGACCCGTATCCCTCGCCGCGCGGCTCTTCTTCTCTTCGAAATTCCACGGTCGGTTGAGAGACGATCCGTTGACAAGATGGCTTCATGCAGAGACCGTGACGCGAATTGAGGATTTCGCGTTGCAAGATATACAAGTCTTTCCGAGGCTGTCATCGACGACGCTGCCGCTTCGTGTCGATCGGTCTTCGATTTCAATCAAGGTTTGCCCGGGTCGCTGGCGTCGGTGCTGAAATGAAATGTCAACAAGAGATGGTATACGGGGTGGTAACAGCGGTGGTAACAAGGCAGGGTGCAACAAGAGTTGGACAAGGCTTGTGTAGTGCTGGCTTTGTGTCTTCCCGTAGAAGCCATTCGCACAAGCTACGGAAAAAAAAACTAGGTTAACAGATGTAGTGCGCGCGTATCTTCGGCAAAATAGATACAAGCTCGTCTGAAGGGACGTCACTTAGCACGCAGAATCTTCTATTCACAGTGGACGATATTCGATTAGGAGATAACGGCTGTGCTATCATGGTAATCGAAACCGGCGCTTATTCTCGTATTAAGGCTGGCTTTCACAGTGAAAGACGGGTATAGGGTTATGCAGTTAACGACAATAAACATTGCATGGAATCTGTTTTCTCCAGAATCTCGGACCCGTCCCAGGTCACTCAACTTCTGGGACATACACTGTAAGGCAGATAGATTCGTATCTAGCTCCCTTAGAGTGATAGTATTCTAGCTCCCCCACAGTGAAAGTGAATCTCTCCTAAGTGAAAGTTTTTTTTTTTTTAGTATCCAGCTCTGTGAAAAGTACTTCTTCGACGCTTCGCACGAACCGGGAGATGCTTCATCACCGGGGGTAGATATCTGACTGGACTTGGTCGTATTGTCTAGAAAGAGAGAAAGAAAGAAAGAAAGAAAGAAAGAAAGAAAGAAGAAGAAAGAAAGAAAGAAAGAAAGAAAGAAGAAAGAAAGAAAGAAAGAAAGAAAGAGTACTGAGAGTGTTCTAAAGAAGTACCATAGGCCACTCAAGTTGCGGTTCCACGAAATCTTGAAGACCTATCTCCGTCTCGCGGGTATAGTTTCCATTTAAAGGGTCGGCGTATACTCCTCTCGTTGCGCATTCTTCGCATGTACGCGCACCAAACTGCGCTGTTCGCCGCGTCGTGACTCAGCTGCGCGGCGCACTCGGGCACGCACGATAACGTGCCGCGGCGCTCATTAAACGATAGCGCGACGTGCAAGCTCGCATTACGCGTCGCCGTGCGAGAGTGGTGGAGCTCAGCGTTGGGTCGAGCTAGCTAGCTGCCCGGCCATCGCCACGAAAGGGTAATAGCCTCGGACAACAAAAGGAGGCAGCGTCTGCAGCCGCACACCTCTCGAGTCCCAACCGTTTTCAACGCCGTCAACCGCGCCGTGTCTCCTCGTTGCCGGCGGGCTGTGATTTGCCGGAGGGGAATACGTGCGTTTCTGACGTATATGGTACAACGTGGCGTTCTTCCTCTAGATACTCTCCCTCCTGCTGGGCTTAAACCATCCGCAACGGCAGGCTACGAGCGCTGTAGAGGAGGATGAAGAAGAGGAGCTAGAAGATGATGAAGAGCGAAAAAAAAAAGGCAAACGGGCCTGCACTCTCCGGGGCGGCTTCACCCTCATCCTCTAACATCGTCGTAACCTGGCCCTGTGCGTGCGTGCTTCTGTTGTTGTGGGCGCCCCGCCGAGTTATCCGGCCGGCCAAGCCGCTACCACGGCTGCGTCGTCTCTGTTGCCTCCGTGCACCTCCTCGCTCCTCTTCGCCGTCTTCCTCTCTCTCTCGTCCCGTCTGGTTCTTATTTCTTCTTCTTTCTTTTACTCGGAGGTGGCGGTTGTGCACACTACTTCGCGCACGAAAGCGTACCCTCTCATCTCCGGAAGTGCGAGGAGGCAGTTCCTCCTCGGCTGTAGCGCGCGCACTAGGCAACAAAAGCAAGAAGAGGAACGCTGCGCTATTTGGCTCCGTCCATACCAACGCGTACCTCCCTTCCCACCATCCATTCCTCCCCCCCCCCCGCGGCCCCCCTCTGGTCCGCATAGCTGGAGTTCCAGAGACGGCCCGGTCCCGACGGTTGCTGCTACGCTTCGCTCCTTCGTCCGGTGTCGGAATGCTGCGGCGGCGTCGCCCGCCGCCCGCTTGATACTCGCCCCTCCACCGAAAGCAGAGCGATCTTCATGGGACGTCCCGTACGAGAACGGGCCGACGCAAACTGCGCGCCGTGAGACGTGTTTTGTCCTGTTCTAGTGCTCGTCTGTGTGGCCCCCGTCTCCGTGGTATTCAAGAGCGATTTCTTCGCCGTACGTTCTACGGTCTGTCTTTCAGATAACGTTCGTCTAAACGGATGCTTCGTTATTCCGACTGTTGGAACACGTGTTCAGCGTGCAACTGCAGCTTTTGAGTGTGCCTTTGTTGGTGGACGCTGAGACCGGGCTTCGTTTAGTGCCATGTGAGAGGTTTCCGCGCACAACCGGATAACCGAAACGGAGAGACTGACAAGTGGCAATACGCAACATCGGTCTACATAACCAGCTGGATCACGAGGACGAAAAGCCTTTCGGACACGTTTGCAGCTATACGCAGAACGACAGATAGGGAGCTTTTGTTTATCGTGGAAAAAAACGCCTCGGGACAAGTCTCTACTTTCCTTTCAAGAAGCCACATTGTTGCAGCGTTCAAGGAAGCGCGTCACTCCACTTACAGCATGACCCGCCAATGGTATGGAACGATTGGCCTCACTTCGGCGTGCCAGCCGTAGCAGGAAACGGTGTACAACAACGGACACTGTGCTGCTCGCGACCTGCTCCTCGAAAAGGGGTCACATTCATAACGCGGCTGAACGCAGTGCGAAGGGTGGCTGCAACTCTGGTCTGCCTAACGCCGGGCAAAGTTCTCGTGCTTCGATTTTTGTTTTCTTTTAGAACGTGTAAATACGTGTCCTCACTGACGGCCACTACATTCTCTCGTCGAACTCGGGTGATTGTGTCTGACGGCTCAGTGTAGGTGACCCTGCTCCTAACGTATTCACGTGTCAAGTTGGTACGCTCGGCACCTGTCGTTCAGCTCTTTACCCAGTCACCAATGTTTGTTTGTTTTTAAAGCATTTCCTTCAACTCCTCCATTTTGTGCCGATTGCTGGAACAACCTACCGCCCTCCTGGGGAACTACAAAGTTCTGTTGACGTTTCGGGAATACCGCAAGCTCTCTGACGGAAACGGATGTACACTTGGGAGCCTACCCAAGGGGAAGATTGACGATAGTCCCTCTCTGCACTAAAAGGAGCAGGTGTTCCTCGTGATCAGCCTCGATAGAAAACACCTTTGATGCCAACGAGCCGGTGAACGTGTACATGCATCCACGTCATTGCGTTTGCCGAGCGAACGTAAGAGCGGAACCATTTCGCGTTCCTCTCAACTCAGGGCCCGGTTGGCAGACAAGCCGTCCGGCCAATATCCTGTCTTAACGACTGCGCTGCGATCGTTTCCAGATTCGAACTACCTCCTCTTGTACGAATTGTCTGCCGGTCTCTTGATATCTGTGTACTCGGAACATCGACCCGCTAGCTTACCTACAGAGTGGTCGTATGCATTTATGTTCTTGATTGAGTCCTTGTTACTGCTCCAGGTGTGGCCCGCTTAGAAACCTGCGCAACGAGTCAACAATCAACGAACGCTTGTGATCGCCCTACGGCTGCCTTTCATTCGTCGACGTTAGAAGTGTGTCCAATAAACGACTCAACAAGCAGTTCGTTCGATTTGGAGGAGGAGTGACGCGCGACCTTCACTTCTCTGACCCCGTTGACCCCGTTTCGTTGATCAAGGTCGATCCACGGCCGTGTGCGTGACACGCGCCTCTCTTTACGCGACATCGTGGTTCCCTGCGTATTTTCCATCGGGAGCCATGCCGAGCGCCGGTGGATGCGTGGTGTGCCTACTTCCGGGACTGTGGCGCTCGTCCCGTTCCAGCATCTCTTCGCGGAGCGACGACGAACTTCCGACCCGGTTCGTAGACAGGCCAAAGGTGAGACAGACCACGTGTTGTCCTGCGTCTTGCCGCGTACCGTAGACTCTTGAACAATTAAGGGGGAAACACGTGGTACGCTCCAAACGCTCTCTAATTACGACGAGAGCCTACGGCTTCTTAAACACTGAACAGCACAGATTGGGAGTGCGACGAAGAAAGAAAGAACACCGAAACACAGGAGAAGTGCTTTCTTGTTGTTGTTGTTGTTTTTTATTTATCTATGCATTGTAGAACCTGTGCTTCTGAACCGGTGCTATTATTCGCTAGTTATAGCGCGAGAGCAGAACGACGACAAAGAGACAAGAAGGACACGAGTTATCGCTCGTGTCCTTCTTGTCTCTTTGTCGTCGTTCTGCTCTCGCGCTATAACTAGCGAATAATAGCACCGGTTCAGAAGCACAGGTTCTACAATGCGTGTCTTTTTGTCGTTATGTTCTAGCGCTATAACTATCGTCAGGTCATACCAAGTAGCCCAAGCTGCCACACTTCTAGTATTCGCATTAGGAACGCGCTTGCCAGAGAACTCACCGAAGCGCTTCATATTAGTAAGAAAGAGAGCAGCTGTATCAGTCTACTGTACTGCGCAGCAAATGAAAACAATTTTAAGGCTTGTCTTGTGCTTTAGTGTTCTTTCTTTTTTCGTGCCTTGTCGAATCCTTGCTATTCTGTACTCAAGACTATGAACCGACTCTATCAGCAATTAATTTCGCCTTCAACGTTCTTATTGTCCCGCAAGTAGTGTGCAACGAAGCTTTGATTTGATCAACTATATACGCTGTTATAGAGATACCTATAGGTGCGAAGCTGTCATTAACGTCCTGCCTACCGTGCACATGTTATTCGTCTTCGTTTGCTTCGTGCCTTCGTATTCACAAGTGAGTGTGTTTAGATGAAAGTGGTTAACGATTTAGAGTACTTGGTACTCTGCTATGGGAGAGCGTAAAGCCGTCCCGTGTTAGTAACCCGAAGTGAACAGTACCAAACGCGTGTAGACAAGGTTACATTTACGTCTCATGCCGCCGACCTTTGGGTTGAAAGAAAAACGACTCTTATTGGCCCCCCTTGCGTCCCAGGGCACCGGTTAACATTGCTTTAACTACAACGAACCTTCCAAGTACAGGAAAGAGCTGTATATTTCCTTCCACCCGGCTATGTGCCCCTGCCGTAGATCAGTATGTTTAAGGTTTGAGTTCTGAAGACACCATGTCAGACGTATTGAACCGTTGCCCGGTAAACAGCTACGTTGTATAATAAACGAGCACGGGCGTTGCCATTGCGTTTCTGTAAAGATTGAGAGGGGGGGGGGGGGCACATATGACAAGCGAGTTTCTTCGGGGTGGCAGGGAAGTGGGAAGGTCGTGAGTATTTGCTATTGAAGGGGGGGTAAAATTTTATGGGGGGGGGGAGTGACTGCAGCCCCCGCCCCCGGCCCTGTAAACGATACACAATAAATCGACACAGAAACCTTCGAAACCATATTCGAAGCCCAAAAGTCCAAGAACTACCACTGCAAAAATTGGCAGCATATCCACTGGATGATGGAGAGTGGGGCGAAGCATTCGTCTGTCCATTCGTTCTTGCTTCCGTCCGTCCATGCGTCCGTCTGTGTGACCGTCCGTGCGTCCATCCGCCCGTCCGTGCGTGCGCCTCCTCGTGCGTCCGTCCCTGCGTTCGTCCATGCATCCGCCCCTGCGTCCGTTCGTGCGTCCATCCATTCATCTGTCTGCGTGTCCGTTCGTCCATCTATTGAACACTCCAAGTACCACCATCTCGCATCATTTCATCATATATTCCCAATATAGAAGCACCGCCATCCAGCGGACATTACAAGAACTAAACGAGAGGTGGCACACGCACTTTCTTACGGCTTGCGCTTCGTGTCTACTTCCCACCTTTAACCACCTCGGGTACATTCATGGTATGTACTAGTTTATTGTATTCATGGCACTGCGGCCCAACGCTCGCTAAACCTTTTCAAAACCAAGGAGGTTACACCCAGCGAGTATAACGTAGCAACCCTTTCTTGTCAAATAGTGCTCAATGTACATGCCAATGGCTGCTAATGGGGAATGAGAGACAGGAGCATTCGGCTTTTAGTTAACGCGCACGCCGCGAACTTTTTATTGTTCAACAAAGCACACGAGAAATCTCCCACCGGCACCACCTTGCGGGTCAAAAATGTAACACTGGTTACACACTACGACTACGACTACGCTTTAAAGAGCTTCGCCCCTAAAAACAAATAAATAAGTTAACAAGTATGTTCAGTTCAAGTTAACAAGTATGTTCACTCTTCAGTTCCCGCCGTAGAACTTTCAATTTCAAGTATGTAATTACTGGGCACTCGAGGCCCACGGGACGGCTTGATGCTCTCCCATAGTAGAGTACGAGGTACTCTCGTTAACAACTTTTTCTAAACACAAGTATGTTGAAATCTATGGCTTCATATACTGACGGGCCCGGACCGTGACAGGAAACAGAATTTTCACCGAATACTTGGTCTCTCGATTGAGAACGTGCCTCGGACCGTGGCATCCTCGCAAGCGCTTATCGCCGCATGCCAGTCCGGCCGAGTCGGCCGACGCTTTTCGCTCGAACTGCGAATATCAGCCTTCTACGTACGCATATGCTATGGGCCCCCCGTGCAAGGCGGACAGCGACTCGGGAGGGCGGCGGGTGTTCTCCGAGCACGCACATGGCAGGCGCCATAATTTCGTCGAGCTCCGGGAACGCGACCAGCTGCGTGTTGGCCGCCCACTTAGCAGTTTAATTACGGCACTCGCGTCTCTCCCTCCTCCACTCCCTAGCTCGGATCCCCGAAAACGAGCGGCCCCTCATTACGCGGCCGTCGTCGTAGTTGGTGGAACGATATCGTTCGCGGATCTATGCGCGTGCCACGACGTTGTACATGCGCTGCACTGCTGCCGCTGATGCACTGCTGTGCTCGCGTTGCGGCTTCGTCGCGTGCTACGGGGCTGTCCATGTTTTATGGTGAAGTTGTCTTAATCTACTCTGTGCCGTCGTCGTCGTTGTCGCAGTAGTAGTACTAGTCGTAGTAGTACTAGTCGTAGTAGTCGTAGTAGTAGTAGTAGTAGTAGTAGTAGTGTTCGTTTCGAAATAAAAAAATTTCAGTTGCTATAGTAAGCGCTCGTCCTGTGTTTGTTTTTTTATTAAATGCATCTAAGGAGAGGTTGGTGCCAATGCGTGGCGCCGGCTACTCCTCGCTTGTGTGTTTTTTTTTTTTGAGCGTTTGTACTTTTTGGCACTTGCTTCATTATGAACTTGTATCAACATGCCCAACAGGCAGTCTTCCTAAATATACTTCTTGAGTTAACGCCGACCTATGATCCCTAGAAACCGAGACGACTCATGATCACCCACAGTGAAGTACGTACATGTGGATGGCTGCATGCAGCTCTCAGTCACCTCCCACACAATATTGCCTTTGGTCGGTAAAGACCTTTATTAGCGCAACAAGGGCGCGCTGTCGTCATTCACTTTTGCGAGAGTGTCGCGGTAACTGGTATCAGTTCGGAGCATGGGTATTCTCTTACGGAAATGATTCGAGATATTGGGAATGTAAGTTCAATCGCCTGGGAAAGCACAGTGCATCAAAGGACGAGCACGAAGGAAGTGTTTGCCCAGTTAATACGTTGTACCAACTCACCCAAATCAAAGCACTGTTGCTCGAGAAAGTGCTTCGTTCACTTTTTTGAAGTGTTACGTTTACCTGGGCTGCGAGTTCAGTTTCTTTTATAAAGTTTCCCAGGGCGCTCAAGTTCTTGACCTAAAACCAGCGAAGTGTCTGCGTAGTAAAACCAACTGCTTTGAAGCGCGCAGAGAACGTTTGTCCTCTCAGGAATGAGCCAACGTTGCCTGCAGGATCGTTGGCATTACAAGCATTCTGCGCCCTATACCTGCTTCATTAAGTCTGTGGTGGACCAAAACTTGTCTCTCTCTCTCTCTCTCTCACACACACACACACACACACACACACACACACACACAAACACACACACACCTGGTTTTGCACTGCCTCTGTAACTGTGTAGGCGGTCCACCTTTGACCACGCAACGATGTCATGTGATAACGTCATGACGTCATCTGGTAACGTCATCACGTTGACGATCTTTTGCATCACTCGTGTAGACGCCGAGGGACGCCAGAGGTCAACCTTCGCTTTTAATTAGGCTCTTCATCAATTACAATCGCGGCACCCATTGTTGCGGATGCGTATACCACGTGACGGGCGACCTCGTCGCGCCCTCCCGCGGCCTTCGTCGCCTCTTTTCCCAGACGATGCGGCCGTCTTCACACGCCGCGCCGGGCTTTCGCGCGGCGTCGACTGTCCGTCCCCGCTCGTGGTAGCCGTAATGTATGACTTTAATATGCGCCCCGTACACGGGACCCCCGACCGCGTGGTGGTGGCCGTTGTAATCGCCGCCGTGCATTCTATACCCGCGCATAGAATAGGCATAGAAGGCAAGAAAGAGGGATCAGTTTTCTTTTGTTGTGGCCGCGGGAATCCCTCATCCTTTTGTGGAGGTCGCGCAAATTGGACTTCGACGTCGAACCTCCCGGCTTTTCTCTACCTCTCTCTCCTTACATTGAATCGCGTGGGCTGGCGCGCTGTACGTCTGGAAAAATTGGGTGAAAAGTGGCGACGACGCCCCTCGGTTGAAGGGGTGTGGGCCGAAGCCGAAAGAGGGGGATTCTTGAGTGGCCTCCTGTATATATTGCGCTGCTGGGAAGAACTCCCATTCTACTTTCTGCGCTATTTCTTTCTCGTCGCATCTTTCTTTTCCCTTCTTTCTTTTATTTTCTTTTGGTGCTGCGGCAGTTTGAGAAAGCCTGGGAAGTCCAGTTCGCGAGTGCGCTATAGAAATAGTACGACTAGTAGGACAGCCGGCTGCGGAGAAGCGGCGCCAGTTAGGAATTCGCCGACACGTCCTTCGGGTAGGGTGGCCCGGCCGTGCCGCAGCTCGGACTGATAAAGCCGAACCACCGTATCGGAGACTTTAAAAGACAATATCTTCCACATCCCTTTTTCTACCCGAATTGAGTGACGGGTTACGATTTCTGATTTGCAGGACATCGCGCATCGTCGCATAAATATGCGCCGACCGCTCAATGTGTGCAGTGAAGGCTTGCAGTAAGATCCTGTGACTGTCAACTTAGATCCATCACAAGGGTGTTCGTCGGACCTATACGCTCAAAAAAAAGTATGTATTGTTTCTTTACGTTTTGTTTTTGTTTGTTTTTTGCGGTGAGTTGCCACGAATGCGACCCTCTTCAATCAAGTTACGTTTGCTCTCTTGTGGGTCACACCACTCTGCGAAGAAAGTACTACGACCTTCCGGAAAGAGTGGACGTCTCTCTGAAGATAGTTGACGTGTCTCTGTAAATAGAGTCATTTACATGGCAAGCCTCTCACCAAAAAAGTCAAAGGACGATTTTTTTTCTTTTTGTCTTAGAATGATCTAAGCCATTATGCTGCAGTTACACTCGAGAGCGTTACCGAATCCGCCCCGCATCGAAGCGCGCGTACCAGAACAAAACTGACGCGTAGTCGACAATAGTCTTCCGGCACTGTACAGCGTACAGCCGGATGAATGCTCTGCTAGCGTGTGCGTCATGAACGATATACTTATGTCCTCGTCTCTGGGCTGCCCTTCTTCGTAGATTGGAACTACCAGACGTGTCCCTAATTGCCATCTCTCTCTCTTCCTCTCTGCGTTTATTTTTCTTCTGGCCGAGTAGGCTAGAACTACATTCGCAGCACACAAGGTTATCTCTTACTCGCTTTCCTCTTGTCCCCCCTCTCTCTCCTCCATCGGCTCTATTTCGTTCTCATCTTCTCCTCCTTCTCCTCCTCCTAATGATAGCCGGAGTATTAGTCTCGCCAGGCCACACGCGTCCACGTTGTTCCGGATAGTCGGACCGGCCATCTCTGCTGTTGCTCCGTCGTCGGGAGGAGTCGTGGCGATTTCGCCGTCCTTCGCTGCTCGCTGACCGTGCTCCTCCGTTCCCGCAAGCGGTCGGCTCTCCGTGCCAGTGCGTAACGCGATTTGGCCCCGTCTCTACACATGCGCGTTTATACGTGCAACAAACGCGAGGCTCCGTTTCTTCTCTCTCTCTCTCTCTCTCTCTCTCTCTACTCTCTCTCTCTTTCCCTGAGGCTCTCATTCGTGTTCTGCAGCGACGAGGGCGAGTGCGTTGCGCATGGTCCATGTCCGGCGGGCTGCTCACCACGCACTCAAGTGTGCGGCGCACACACGCACGTGCGTATAGTCTCTGCGCGGTTGTTGCGAGTCTAATTGCGACGCTCGTGCGTCGTTTCTCAAGAAATTTGTCGCGCTGCGTCGACGTGACTGTAGCGTGCGTGCGTACGGTTACATTCTTTTTTTATTGGACATGCTTTCTTTGCTGGAAGTCGTCGTGGAGGCGCACGCATTGTTCTCGTGCCGTGCTATCGTACACAGCGTTCACATCGTGACAGTTGTATACAATTGCCGGACCTCCCTGCTTTTCCTTCATTTCCTCCACTTCCTCTTACCTGAGCTGACCGCACTTGGCTTGTCCGCTCACGTGCACGGTATGATCATGGACCTTTTTAAAACGCTCCAAATTACCCTTAGTGTCGGGGTGTATATGTACGCGATAGGGACGACTATTTGCAAGCGCTTGATGAGGAGGCCGGTGTGCTTCAGGAGCGTCTTTCTTTGCATGATACGAATATACTTGTCCGCCCCATGACAGGCAAGTTGCTTTCTTTGCATTGAGAGCTCTTCTATAGGTGTATTTACATAATGGATTGTCAATGTCGGCCGCCGCTGATTGGCTGAAGCTCGATGACACAATCGAACACACGTGCGGTGCTCTCGACACCGGTGCCCGGACGGGATCATCGCACCTAATATTGACGAACACGAACTAACATTTCTTCATGAACCGCTTATAAGCCTTTTCTCGCTCCTCCTTTTCGTTGGCGCAATGATTTCTCATTCGCCTTTGTACTCGGTGGCCTTCCCGCGGCACAAGCTGCAGCACTAACAAACCGGATGGCATATGTATGGTTGCGATCTCTCCTATTCATTTGTGCACTAACACTCCTCCGTTCCCACATAAACGACCTCGCAAGTACGCGGCTATAGGTTCCTGATCTAAAGAACCCCAGGTGGTCGAAATTTCCGGAGCCCTCCACTACGGCGTCTCTCATAATCATATGGTGGTTTTGGGACGTTAAACCCCACGAATCAATCATAGGTTCCTGATTAACATAGACCTCAGGTGGTATCTATGTTTCACACGGGAAAGCCGCCCCGCTGCACTATCTCTCTCTGATTAATGGTTTTCACCGTAACCGTTTGTTCACGATCGGCCGGGCGCTGTGCGGGACAGCTGCAGTCGAGCATGTGTACCGTTCATATGCGTGTATGCTCTATCCCGAAGGTAAACGAGCTGTATAGTACTAGTCGGTCTTAAAGGAGGTATCAGCCTGGAGCAGCTGTCTCAAAGGGGCGGCGTGCGTGATCGTTTTGAAAGGGGTCAGAGTGTGAGTGAGTGAGTGAGTGAGTGTTTTTCAATGACCAGTGTAAGTGGCTTGCTTATCCGGTGGCAAGCCTAACACGCTACTCAGGATGGACTTGCCCAAAGAATAATAGTTCCAAGAGTTGGTTGTTTTCCACAAACATAATTTTCCCATACACTCGCATGTACTGGTCGACGGCTTGCTGTCTAAGAACATAAAATTTATGGCAAATTTTTGCGAGGATTCCGACTTCACTTAATGGGGACGTGTAATACTTAAAACTTTTAATTGTAGTATGCGCAGTATTTACATCAGCAGCGAAAAAAGTACTTATGATTACAACGGAAACATCGTAGCACGACTCTCTTTCACAGTTGATAGGCAGGAGCGCGCGGCATATCTGCAGAGGTGGAGCTCGTATTTATTCCCATTCTTATGTCATCAGTCACTGACTGTAACTATTATACAGGGTCGCTGAAAACACTATTGTATACGTTTGTTTTTTGTAGTGGAAATTTGCTTACATGACACACTTATGGACAGCTTTCTTGTTGTGTCGGCATAATTTTTAGGGAGCCCGCCGTGGTGGTCTATAGGGGTTCTACTGCTCGACTTCGGCCCCGCTGGTCGCGGGTTCGAACCCCGGTCGCCGCGGCCGTATTTTCGATGGCGACAGAAATACCCGAGGACCGTGTGCTTAGATTTAGGCGCACTTTCAAGAACCCCGGCTGGTCGACATTTCTGGAGCTCTTCACTGAGGCGTCTCTCGCAATCATGTGTTGCGGTAAAGCTCAACAATTAATATTAAATAATATATTTATAAGGGTAGGTTTATCATTTCAGCCCCGCCGCGGTGGTCTAGTAGCTAAGGTACTCGACTGCTGACCCGCAGATCGTGGGATCGAATCCCGGCTGCGTTTTCGATGGAGGCGAAAATGGTGTAGGCCCGTGTGCTCAGATTTGGGTGCGCGTTAAAAAAAAACCCCAAGTGTACGAAATTTCCGGAGCCCTCCACTACGGCGTCTCTCATAATCATATGGTGGTTTTGGGACGTTAAACCCCACATATCAATCAATGATTCAAACAATCATTCAAATAATTATCATTTCAGCCTCATCCACAATCAACTACGAATGGGTCAGAGTAGTCGTACGTTAATTATGTTTGGAAAAAGAATTATCTACACTTTGTACAGAGCGTAAATTGTGCGTGACAAAACAGTGTTCAGGGATACAGTCGCACTTTCACAACTGTATAGTTCGCGAAAACATTCTGGCATATAGCGAACGACAGAAGCCTGATAACTGTAACAACAATAGCCATAACTCGCAATTCACACTGTGGGGATTCGGGCGAATGGGTGGGCGCACTTACTCTTCCGTCGTCTACATCAACTCGGTGATATAGATTGGCCAGGACATGAGATACCAAGGTGGCGAACATAGGTCAAAAAGGCAAGGAGACAAACACATCAACTCCGACCTGACGGTGCGGCTTCAGCCGATCTCGAGTTGGGCGCAAGCCCTAGCCCCATCGTCAAACAAAGCCACGAAGGTGACCTGGCAACGCCGCGGCGCCCATGTGCTTCCACGGGTGACTCATGACCACATGCCGGTGTCGGGGTACCAAAGAGGTTGTGGTGGTGGTGGTGTTGCAGCAGGCGGGGTTAGCCTGGCCTGCATGACCGGCAATTGTTCCGCCTCGGGTACCAAAGACTGCACAAGGGCAGCCATTGTGTCCGCCGCTTCCGCTTCGGCAACAACGATATCGTGGCATGTACAGTCTCTATAGAAGACGATGGAAGGGCCAGGAGGGCATGATACCCACTCTGTAAACGGGATGACTGCAGGCCGCAGTTGATAGGATCCGTGGTCCTTAGGACACGTATAGGGATGATTCTAGGTGGTCGCGTGTGAGTGTCTGCGCAGGCTTGCCATCATTATTTAAAACGCGCAGTAAAGGTCGCGGATGGACAGGACACATAAGCCGGGACGACCACATTTGGGAACGCGAGGCCGCTTCGGTTACGCGGTAGCGCTACCGTGGGGCGCGATGATAATTCCGTACCACCGGACCAAAAGTGTGATATGATTTATATGTGGGAGTTTAACGTCCCAAAACCACTATATGATTATGAGAGACGCCGTAGTGGAGGACTCCGGAAATTTCGGCCACCTGGGGTTCTTTAACGTGCTCCCAAATCTGGGTGCACGGGCCTACAACATTTCCGCCTCCATCGGAAACGCAGCCGCCGCAGCCGAGATGTGATCCCGCTACCTGCGGGTCAGCAGCCGAGTACCTTAGCCACTAGACAATCGCGGCGGGGTTCGAAGCCATAGTTCAAAACAGCGCGAAGTTGACACGGACAAGAATGCACACGGGACCAGTGCTCGTCCTGTGTGCGTTCTTGTCCGTGTCGAGTTCGCGCTGTTTTTAACTATTAATACGTAACGTAACAAGTGGCTCGCATTCATCCTCTTAAAGAGACACTGCTACATTTTTTTTCATGTAGCCATTAATTGATTCACTAAAAGAGCTTATTGCCTCGCGAATTCACCGCCGTCATTTATTTCATTTTTTTTTACAATCCGTCCAGTACGAGCGGAGTTACAAAGATTTGTCGCACGACGCAGGGCATTCTGTCGTCTCTCGTCCAGACAAATGCGCTGGAACCTAAGCAGGTAGGGATGGCACGGGGAAAGAAAATATGTAACGCGCGCATCGTGACCTTGAGCAATTTCCCCTTCTCTCCCTTTTTTCCTCACTCGAATGTCGGACTCCTCAGTGTGATCGCGGGAGCACGCGTGGACAAGTCGCGGCCTCCCGCGGCGGCCCCAGTAACGACAGAGCGTGCCATGCTCAAATCAGCCAATGGCTGATACTTGGCTTGTGACGCACTGATTTTTGAGCCTGTGGCATCATGCTTCAAGCGAAGACAAGTCTATTTTTAGCTGACTGAGAATTTATTGTGAATTCCAGGCTGCGTGCTGCGTTATATTATTTGGTTCGCGTGTTCTCGAGAGCCTCAACTGCCGATTGGCGGTGTTTTCTATTCATGCTCAAAAAGTGTTGCAAGGCCCTTTAAAGGACGACAAGCGAGGAAAGATGTACCATGTTACCGACTGAACGCAATGTAACCGTGAATTAACAACCAGCATTTAGCCCCTTTTAAGACTTTACTAAAGATTAGATTCCCTGCGTAAGCTAATTCGCGAAAATTGCTAGATAACTGTGCACGAAAGCGAGATGATGAGCACCGTTGATTGTCAGCGCTGTATCCTGTGGAATCGTTGTCCGGTTTTGGCGCTCTTCTACCACTATGTTTTACTATATAACACGTTTCGCCCATTCGACCGGCTGTGTGAAAATTCCGCGTGTTTTCAACTTTCGCGGAGCGCTGAACCCTATTGGCGCTTCCTTCCGGTCGTACTCGAATGACGCGCCACGACAACGTATAAAATAGACGGCGCCACGAACGTCGTCGATACCATCTTCGCGTGATGGCCTCGCCGGTAATCTGGTTCGGGGGGTGGGGGGGGTGGAGGAGCATCAACGCCGATGACAACCGCCAGAGTAAGGCAACGCAAGCTGTAATCAAATAAAAGACAAAGCGAAAAAGAAATTCCAAAGGCCCGCGAAATGGCCTGGTCGTTGTCGCCTCGGCCTGTCAGCGGTGGTAGGGAGCCCCGTCGTATGGCCGCAGATGGGATACCCGCCGCCTGCCAGGCCAACACGACTTCGTGCGTGGTTATTTCGGCGCGTCCACCGCTGCGCGCCTGACCTCTCCGATCTCTTTCTCCTCCTCCTCCTCCTCCGCAGCATCATCTTTTCCCGCTTCCTGTACTTGGAGCGCGGCGCGTTTCCGCATAGCCCCGCAATGACCGTATACTGCAAATAAAGTTCGAAAATTGAAAGAGTAAAACGAAGGACCGAGAGAGGTGAAATGGTCTTTTCAAAAGGCACTCGTGTGCGTCGAATAAATCCTGCACGGTCGTATGCCTGACTGGCCTATCATGAGACCTTTCTTGTATACTCACCAGAGCTCCGTCCTTGGCCGCTGTAGCTCGTTGTATATGGTTTGCCGACACGGGAGAAGAGGACAGAGTGCACGGTGCAATTTGCATATATGTATATGGTCTTTTGCTTCCGAGCAAGACCTTCACCACAGGTATACGTGACTTACGGCTTAGCCGCCCTATTTCGAGTAGGTTCAGATGTTCGTGTGTATAAAGTGAAGCGCACATTGAAAGCCCCCGTGTGAAGTCGTTAGAACTAACACATAAACCACATTCCCCCTTGCTCGCAGCCCAAAAGTGTCTCTTAAAATGGTTCCTCCGCCTATGACATGTAGTGTAGTAAAATGGTTCCTCCGCCTATGACATGACGCCTATGACAGAGGAAATTCGCGCGTCTCCATCATGCCTAATTTGGTTGTACAATGCACAGCTTCACTGTTCTAGAGACAAGCACATCAAGATAAGTAAGCGCGCCTTTCATTGTGCTTGCTGTACAACAAAATGGCGGCCCCATCGACGTCAGTGCATATTCCCTGTAGGATAGCCAACCATCCGCATTTCTGGTTGAGGTGTAAAACACACACGGTATAACTGTCAGTTCAAGCGCACGAATAAACAGAAAGGAAGAGAGGAATGTGTAAAACACACACATTTAACTCGCTTTTCACGCTCAGCATTTTAGTAATGGAATATTACTAGCCCAGTACCTTTCATTTACACATTTGGCGTCCGATACATTGCGACAGAAGGCGACAAAGCATTGTTGAAATTCTAACGCGACACGAACTTGAACAAGCGGCTGTAACCGCAATGTCCGTGAAAGACAAGACTGGACTATGACTGAGTGTGCGCGCTTGTGCTGCTTAATGTGCTGTGCTTATCTCTCTTCCCTCTCTCCTCTCTGTCTTTCATCTCCCCCATTTCCCTCCCATGCGCAGGGTAACAAACCAGCTCCCTATAGGCTGAACATTATCGGGAGGTAACTGGTTAACCTCCGTGCCGTTCTTTTCCTCCTTTTCCTTTTCCTTCATTGGCATCCGATCTGAGCGGCGGCGTCAGATGGCACAGCAAATCCGAATATATTTCCTTGAAGCTTTGTTCTACAGATTAGAAGACGGAAATCTTCCCTTCGATAACCTCTTCTCCGCCTTGCGGGATGGTGATGTTCTCATTCCGACGTATACTGCGCTCCTGTGGAATGTGTACACGTGTGTCACGAACATGTACGTGACGTAGGGGTGTGTCGCGTATTACCGGCGTGCGACGTTCGCGTGGACAACATACGCATCATGACGTCAACGCGAGCGCGCAACACCGAGCCTTCTTTTCGAGATCTATAGACCAGATCCGCTGGCAAGTCGCTTGAGAAGGCATGTACCTTCTAAAACGCCTTGCCGGCTTTTTTGTTAAAATTCTTCTTTTTTGTTGTATTCCTCGCTAGTTCGCCTTGTTCTTTCTTTGCTCTAACACGAAACGGCATGATGGCAAAGAAATGGGTGTGGCAGGGAATCACTAACGCACACTTTGCGTGATGACATTTACGATGTCTCAGACATCTAAGTAGCAGCGCCTCACGCACATTCGCTTTTCGTCTTCTTCTTCGTTCTTCCACGTTATCTCTCTTTTTAGTTTCTCTCTCGTCCGCCATTAGTAAGGCTCGTCGCTGTACAGGCAGGCAAAAAACAAGGCGGGGTGGGGTGTGGGGTGTGGGGGGGGGGGGGGGTCTGATTGGGAGGTGAAACAGAGAGCGGGCTGGACGACGATGCTTTGCACAAATCACCGCCCGGCCCATCTTCGCGGCGTTCCTATATATTCCCGCACGCCCGCGCTATAATGCTCGGCCACGTCTTGCCGCCCCGTCGACCAGTCATCAAGGGATTGAAAACGGCTCGAAGGGTCGCCGTCAGCTGCCGCGTTCCTTATTTATAAGGATCGAGGTTGCCGGAGTCGACTCCCGTAATCCTTTACGATGGCAGGGCGCGATCGTGTCTCATATTGAAGAAGAGGTGCGCCGGACAGCGAGAAAGGAACGATAACGCAGTGCACATGAGTACAGCGGCCTTGTAGGGCCTCTGGAAACGTAAAAAAAAAAGGGGGGGGGGGTGTCGTGAGGGTGAGACTGGTATGGCCCGTACAGACCTCTCTGGGAGGTTACACGTAGTTGTGCTTTGGGACACATTCCCATTCTATACGTGAACGGGATGGGACACTTTATTTAAGACAATGTTTGTGCTAAGCTTCCTTCGGCTGCATTCTATTTCGGGTCGCGATGTCAAATTGCTGACTAAAAGTGTGCGGGCCGGTCTCGGGAACAGTGGTTCGACCAGTACGCTTCGTAGTTCTGGCTGTAACAAGGAAAAAAAATTTTTAAAAAAGAAGAAAAAGCTTTCGTGAGCGCAGATTACAACGTAGCGCTGACTAAAAAGGGCTAAATTGTTCCCAATACTTACCTGTGCTAACTAATACTTGGGGATGTCGTTGGCTATCCGTTGTTGCACTAAACGCTGTCCTTGTTAAAGATTAATACGATGGCCGATTTGCCTCTCAATTTCGGCACTTTGTATACACCGAGTCGGGAGCGGCGAACTGAAAAACAAACGCAACATTGATTACTTGTTTTGTTTGCTTTAACTCGTAGACTGCATGACACTATAGAGAATCATCTTCCGTTTCTAGTCGCACCTGTTCTAAATCTCATGACATATGTTTCGTTGTTTTCGCAGGTCTGTAATAACTGTACAGTGGATGCATAGTTCTAGACGTTTACTACTAGACGTATAACACAGGCAAGCATAAGCTTGAGCAGGATCCCTCTTCGCCCACGCAAGCAAGCGCGGGAGTTTTTATTGCCACGGAGGCCACGTTTATACCTTGCGTTCATACGTCGTGGAATTTTAATTGGTTATTTATTTATTTATTTATTTATTTATTTATTTATTTATTTATTTATTTATTTATTTATTTATTTATTTATTTTCATACTCCCAGGGCCCGAAGGCATTACAAAGAGGAGTGGTTAAACAATATTTTATCAATTGAAGGCTTCGAAGGCGGCAGGTTCTTTGATCGCAGCGATGGAGACAGAAAGGTGGTTCCAGTCACGGCTTGTTTGTGGCAGAAAAGAAGCATAACAAGTGCTTTAGATAGTGTGGCATAAGGGAACTTTGACTTTAAGGTTACGATTCAACTGTGCAGATGCGTATTGACTGCTGGGGGTTTCTTTTGCCAAAACGAGAGGTTTTGAAAAAAAATTTAAACCTGCTTGGCCGAAACGACGATAGCATTATGGGCGCATGCCGTAACAGGGCTTTGAGAACGTCGAGGTAATTTAATGCGTGTCTTGTATTGTAGGACGACATCGTGCTAAGCGTGTTTCTCGCTCTCGCCTTCAAATCTTACAGATGTAGCATGCCGCTAAATGTGAAAGCATTACGTGCCTCATCGAACTTAAATGATTCTTCAAGAGAACAGAAGAGAAAAGTGAGTCCCGTTACTGTCTGCATAATAGTGCGACACTTCAGCAGTAGCGCACGAGGGATGGGGTAAGGAGGGCTTAATAGTATAGGAATAAAGGTAGACAGATAGAAGGGGGGATTGAAAGAGGGAGGCGCAGGACAGCGAACGACAGAAAACGACGGAAGCAAAGAGGAGATAGGAAAGATGGACTGGTCGCAGGAGTCCGAGGACGGGGCACCACTCGGCGAGAGCTCTTGTCGGCGTCAGGCGATGGCGTATAAGGCGAGTCCAGTCGACCAGAGCTGCGGTGTCGTCGGCGATCGCGGGGGCACAACTGGTCGGCGCGAAATCCAGAGAGCGAGTCCATCAAACGCTACAATTTACCCTCAGTGCCTTCGAGGTTTGGTGAGTCGTTTCGATGTATCGCGAGAGACCATCAACGCAGGTAATGGGGGAAAATTGCGATATTGCCGCTGATTTTACAGATTGCGAAATTGTGTCGTCTTTGTGACGGGTGTATAACGTGACGACACGCGATGTCATCGCACGAGATCGTCTCTTAGTCGAAAATTTGCCGATTCAGGAGGCACGTGATGTACACAAAAGCCTGAAATGCTTCCGATCCCGCAGGCAGAGGAACACCACGCTCGGTGCAGAAAGGTTTCGTTCCGGGCGGGGGGATTAGAATCGACTTAGTGTAACTCAATGAAAAAAAACAACAAAAAACATGAATTTCGCATTCGCGTCATATTCGGCGAATGCTTAAAGAACTCTTCGATTCTCTTTTGTTTTAATCTCATTGGGCCTAACCTCGACATTGTGTCACCATTTATATCTATTTGAAGATACAATGCTAAATGCAGTTTTACGCATGTATTCACTTGCGCTCGAACTTAGATTGAAAGACATGAGAGGATTCTGAAAATAATCAACCTGAGATGCGTGCGGTCAAGTCAGCCTCACAATTAATAAATATATATGCAACACATTTTCTGCACACCCAGAGGAAGTACGGGAGTTTTTTAAGTATAGGGTATCTCGGAAGTAGAAATACTCGAGGCTACCAAAACTGTTGCTAGTGGAAATGCCATCCAACACATAATACAACCAATGAGGAACATGTAATTCCCGTCATTTATATTTAGCAGGCTACGCCCAGCTCGGGACGGCTTTAAGCTCTCCCATAGTAGAGTACCATAGAGAAATAAAAAAAGGTGAAGAGTGGACACTCCCGTAGACCCCAGCGGCCCAATCGACCCTAGCACACCTGGTGGTTGGTGAGAGCAAGTGGCGTGCGCTTCCTGTTTCGGTTTCACTGGCGCAAATTTTGAATTTTTTATTTTTTTTATTTCGATTAAGTTATAATAAAGAGAGATGCAGGTAGTGATAATTCACTACGATTTTATTCATCGCGCTTGTTCTTGTTCTTTTGTTCACTTGTTGATCACTTGTTCTTTTGGAACAAGTGATCAATGTATATATCAGTCAAAGAGACAGAGTATCCGCAATGTTTTATTCAAAGGCAAGGTAGAGTCTGAGAATATAAAAAGCACAATATGACAAAGGTAGACAACAAATGCAGCTCGCCTTACAAATAACTTGTAACAAATATTGTAACAAATACAGACGAGAACACAGACAGCGCACACATCGCTAGAGTTGGCAGAAGCCGAGAAGCTGGTGAAGTCTGACACACCGGGCCCGTGGGTAAGTAAGGATCTATGGCAAAAACACAGCGCACAATGCTGAGAAGAAGGAAGAAGTGACATATACACAGAAATGAAGTCGTGAATCACGCCTGGGGTTAACCAAAATAATGCATAGAAAAAAAGAGTGCACAGAAACCACACGACACAATATAGCAGAAAGGCAAAGCTGCAGTGTGCTGGCTGTGCTTAAGAACAGCTAGCCCAAAATGAAAAAAAAGCAGACTTGATGCCTGCTTGTCCTCAGAAAGGTAGGGCTTTGCAGCTTGCTCACTACTGTGAAAGACAAACTTTATGCTACAACACTGGCAGGTCTAGTGGCTCTTCTTATCATCAAAAACTTAAGATCCCAAGTGATTTGCGTCTGGGTGTTGCTGTGACGCTTGCGATCTAAAATAGATTGTAGTCATCACTTATCCAGAATTGTGGACCTTAATTGGTGTTACGAGAGCGGTATTACAGGGCTAATAAATAGCAGAAGAAACCACTTTGGCTCATTATTTTTCACAAAGGCTCTACATCGTACGTTATCACTCACAAGCTATATAAAAATAAAATGGCAGCGTCCGCAGCCCCATCAAACGCTACAAGTTTGGGTATTCTTTTGAAAATTTTGATGGGCGAGATGAGGAGGTTGATGAGAAGCTAAAATACAAAAAAGCGTGATAACGTGAACTGTGCCCACTTCATACTGTGTTCCTTGCCCAGCTCGAAGACATTTCAACAAGCGGTTTTGTTATCGATATATTACTTGAGCTGGAGAGATAAAGCATACACAGTGACCAAGCGACCCACAGTAAAGTGTACAGTTCGCCCGCATTTGCTACAAAAATACACACAGGATACCCAACATTCTTTTTAAGGTTATGCAAATCACTTCGAGGGAATACACAGTGTCCCTACTCCTCATAGCGGGTAACTAAAACAATGTATGCAACGAATGAGTGGTTAGTTTGGTGAGGCTGTCTCCGCAGTCTTTTGATAGTTTTCCGCTGTGCTGCTACTTTGGCTTGCAGATGTTTAATGGTTTGCTTGTACTTCATTGATGGAGACATTGTCGCTGGCACACAGGAACGCACTGCAATAAACAAAAAATGGATGTAAAAGCGAAGAACAACTAATCCCATACGAGCACTTTCCTCGCTCTTTCAGACCAAAGGTGCACAACTTTCTGTGGTGCAAAGTTTTCGATTCCACTACCTAAAAACAAACCATTCACAATGTTGACAATCCACAAAAAAAATGAAAATCACTGAGAGCCCACCCTTACATTTTGCAAGTGCACACGTAGTGTCCTTCTGAGGATAGTTTCCTCAGAATGTCCTAAACATAAAATAGCACATTAAAAACAGCTGCAATAAAAGCATAGTCACCATTTTCTCTAGGGCACTCAGACGTGGAGCTGTTGGCGGAGACATCTTCTGGAGGGTCTTGTGAAGCTTGTTCAGTGCCTCGGACAGTGCTGTCGGAACAATCTTGCGAGCGGCCTGCGGAAGTCTCAATATCAATCCACTCTGGTGTTGAAGTGAACATACAACTTACCGGTCACACAAGTTCCTTTTGTGACAGCTGAACGACTGGTTAAGGTTTTCTCCGGCAAGACGAAGTCAGCAGAAATTCTTTCACCAGCTACAAGGGAGCTGCCACCTGCAGAGGTTTGGTCAACAGTCAATTTGGGTAAAAAAAAAAGAAATCGCGACACTGAACACACCCTGTTCATCGGGGCACCTCAATGTGTGGGAGCCGCTTTTTGAAGCCTCTACCGCAGGTCCTGAAGAAATGAAATTATGACAATGTGTCAGCAAGAGGCTTAAAATAACACAAACTGAAGCTCATCCGCACCATGCAGTGCAGCTTCTGCAGTCATGTCACAGTCATTATTTGAAGCGACGCTCGGAGAACGTGCATATATGTGCAGTTGGTACAAGTTACAAAGCTTGTAGCATGGGGAAACTTAAACAGCTCTTTCAAATGCGCAAATTGGTCGAACGTGGAGGAAAAGAGAAGGCACCAACTAGGAAACAAGTAATTTGTGATTTTTGGAATTATCGACAGTGCCAGCTTTCACCGATGAAAGGTATATATATGTACATGTGCACTCAGGCTTGAAGATAACGTGAAATAGCCCTTGAAAGTCTTTCAAAACAAGTTGCGCTGGTCAAGAGCATCAAAAAACGACAGAAATGTAAGGCTGCTGTTAGGAAGGTAAGAGCCCATAGTTCACAAAATTTAAGACTTTCCAAGTGTTACTTCTATAGTGAGGTTTCTCCACCGGCTACAAAGATCTTCGCAGTTAACTGTCGCCACTGATTCAATACAAGTGGCTGCTATTACACATATTTGAGTTTCAGTCAATCACTTACATGGTGCAGCTGGTTGCACACTCGGACCAGACATTCTTGTAAGCCATGCGTGCCCAGGGTCCATGAAACTTTGAGCAGTAAAATGGTCGCTACAAACCCTGTACGTTGCGTACAATAGGCTGGCCGGCTTACTAAGGAGATCATCGCGTCCAGCATACTGCATCCATGCTTTCATCCTGCATTGGCAATGAACTACCAGCTGAAAGGGGAAGTGCTTCAATAGTGATTTTTTATTGTTACCCTCACTGAGCAAGTACGAACAGTAAGCCTAAAGACATGCAAACCATACAAAGCTTTAACACACCTGCCGTCCCGTGGTATGCGGAAGAAACTCGTCCCAGGCTTCTTGTGGGTTCTGCCATTGTTGAAGCACCACGATACACAGCAGTAGCTGTCGTAGCTTGGACCGCCGGACGGCATGGCATCAGCGCGGTCTGAAAATGTTAGTAAGTGGATGCTTCGCTGTCAAATTACGAAAAAGATATGTGCACGTCATAAGTGTACCAACAAACCCCTTTGAATGATTAGCTAATCAATGCACAATACAAAACCAGTGATACATCTCTGACCCATAAAACTCTGACTTACAAAGATAGACGTCAAGACCACGTACAAAGATCTTCAGAAGTTTCCAGGCCGCTATCCCTTGTAATGCAATGGTATCGCGGCCTGGGAACTTTTAGAACACCTTCGTGCGTACGCAGTATCAGCACAGTACATTGGGAAGAAAAATCGTAGTTGAAATTTGTGCGGTAAAATTATATTGGAAACGTAAAAAAAATTTGTGGGCAGCTTGCACTAGTGGCACAAGGCTAGCGAAGAAACGAAGATGATGGCCACTTGGCTAGTCCAGATTTGCCTCCGGCACACCAAGAATTATTCGTGTTGCGAGCCTTCGGGAAACGTGTCGTGAAGCATGCGAGGCCCAGCGAACGCTTCTCAACATTTTGCACCGAGCAGCCTATGACCTAGCTGCCCAGCTATGCTCAGCCTACAGACGCTCGCGTCCGTGGCAGACGCAGCACGCGTCGCCTCGGCTTGACGCCGTGCCGCCTTTGCTATACTGCATACGTTGCACAATGTTCCCGTCTAGCCGCCGCATAGAGCCACAAACTTTCTTTTTAGCGAACCTCCCAGTCCTTACAAGCTTCAGAAAAAGGTTACAACTGCGTGAATGAGACGCCACGTAAGAAACAAACTCGCACACACGAAGCGCAATGTGTGTGTGTGCATCTTTATAAGTAGCATGGTGACTTATTCGAGCAGGTGTAACCGTTTTCTGAAAAAATCACCCAACAAGACCAACAACATGTCATTCAATAAGCTTCGCTTGAAAACGTGCCTCACCTGTTATATCACGCACGAAAACGCCGACGCAGCCGACGTTGACGAAAGCGACGAAAGCTTCTCGCTGTCAGTCATGCATGGGCTTGTCGCTGGGTAGATGGTGTTTATGACAGTACGGCTGAAGAAAAATAATCGCGTAAGGTGTGTTGAATAAATTGTTTTTATGCATAAAGAACATACCTAATTTGGGCGTATAATTATTATTTTGTGAAAACAATTCTGTTGCATTGATTATAACTGTTTTTTTTTGCGCTTGCGCCCTCTGAAGTTTGATGAGAGCACTAGTTGGTTACGTAATCGTGACGCACTTCCTGAGGCCAGGTTTCGCGGAGTGTCCTCTCTTGTCTTCTTCTTTCTCTATGAGTGTACCCTGTGCTCTAAATCGTTACCCCCTTTTTCTACTCCCCCCCCCCCCCCGGATCGAAATATTGGTTCTTTTAGCGGCACGGCTCAGTTCTCTCCCATAGTTGAGTACGAAGTTCTCGAAATCGTTAAACATTTTTTTTTCTAAACACAAGGACAGCTAATTGCTTTCCCATAAGGGTACCTCGTACTCTAAATCGTCGAACATTTGTTCTAAACAAACAGGGCCTCATTAAGCGTGAGGCCCATGGGACGGCTTTATGCTCTTCCATAGTAGAGGGCCAAGTATCCAAAATTGTTAACCACTTTTCCTACACAAACAAGGACTCATCAAATGTGAAGCCCACGGCACGGCTTTATGTTCTTCCATTGTAGAGGGCCAAGTACTCAAAGTCGTAAACCACTTTTTTTTTAACTGCGTTCTCAAACGCGACAAAGTAGAGCTCTCCCATTATAGAGTACCTAGTACTCTAAATTGTTAACCACTTTTTCTAAACACAGTAAGTTATGTCAACCGCAGATATTTATCCCTATAGATCTGGGGATATTGCGTCTTTGTTAAATCTAGGGATTTTTGTAATGCTCCAGAAATGTCATATTATGAGGTCTGATTAAATGCATTGCTTAGTAATTACGCTCATCAAACTTTTAAAAAATTCGGCAGGTCCCACGTGGCTGGGAATCGACGTTATGGAAGCATACAAGGGAAGGTGACCGTGTCGCAATTTCTTTATTGAGCGACACGTCATGAAATGACGCTAAATAGATATATGTTGCACGCACAGACATATAATGAAGAGTTGCAGATGTTTATATAACCAGTTGTTTGCACTTCCGCAACGATGCCACCTGCAAAATGCATATTAGCTACTCCAGAAGCTGATATGAAGCGCTGATGCTCGCGAGGATGCTGGCCCTGGACACTGCTACATAAATGAACTTCAGAGCATGGCAACTAACCACAATTGACGTTAACCCGACGTGACGGCTCTATCAAAGGAGTACATGTGTAGTGTTTATAAATTGGGTAGGCAGCACTGCAATCACTATTGATGTTTCACGAAGATTAGCGTCTAATTGAAAAGTAGTTCCGAGACCTGGCGTAGCTCTGTGGAAAAATTCTTCATTGCCACGCACAATGCTAGGATTTGATTTCACAGTCGCCGAAGTTCACTTAGAAGTTCTTCGCATTTAAAAGGCCGTAAAAACAATAGTTTTGGCTACGTATCATGTTATTTGTATTTAAGACAATCTCGGTGTTGTGTTGGCCCGAGGGGAGGAGTCAGCAAAAACTTGTACTGTACGCGTATCCCGAAAGAGTATGGCCACTATAGCTAAGGTTCGGTCTTAATGAGCCGCAGGGCACGCGTCAACCGTCGCTGTGGCGAGAGCACGGTACTGCTCAAGGTCGCAACACTTTATTACTTGTGGCAACACCAAAAACGCAGTACTGAGCCCGTTGCAACTGGGGCTGCTGGAAAGCAAATGGGCTTATTTCACGCACCGGGCGAGAAGTACTACACAGAGTGCCGCGAGCACGTCTCCGTGGGCAAAATTGATTCACGGGGACACCGGGACAAAAGGGCCCGGTCGCTCGAGCGAGGGCAAAAGTGCGCTCGCGTTGGCTTTCGAGAGGTACGGGTCGGCGTATGGTACGACCACGCACTAGGACACCGCACCGCTGTTCGGCCTAGCGTTCGAAAAGGGACAACACAAGGTGAGCGTTCGCCGCGGGCGCGAGGCGCCGTTGGCGAAGTCCGACGAGCCCCAAACATTAGGAGTCGACGGACGTAAAGGAAAGTCGTCCCGGAGAGATCTGACTCACTCGGAGTCACCCTCGACGCGCACAGAACAACGCGTGCGCGCGATACGTCCCGAGTCACTCCGCGCACGGCGCCACAGTCGACATCTGCTACGAGGTGAGAGGGGTTAAACGTCGCTCCCGCTTCCCCAGCGCTACAGACCGCGGAGGAGAGGGGAGTCATGTCAGGACATGAGAAGGCAGAAAGAGGCGTCAAAGCCCGCGCAAAGGCGGAGGGCGAGCCTCGGTTTCCACAAACTCCAGATTATTACATGCTGAATACTGAGCAAATGAAAGTTTGTTTCGTAAGAGTTAAGCATGTACCCTAATATCATGTGCGCCTTGAGTGACTGCTGCATTCTCTGTGAAATAAAATAAATCTTAACTCTCTTGTGCTCGCTCCTATGAACATTTCTCGATACCCCATCACCGAATGCGATGGCGCACTTTTCGTCTGCGCAATGAACTCATCCGCGCTAAGAGACGTAATCCCGTATCGCAGCAGAGCCGCCCACTGGCCCGCTGACCGATTTCCTGCGGCCGCTCGGGCCCGAACTGGCAGGCGCCGTGGGCACTCTTCACGAGGCCTCGCGGTCCAACTCGATGTAAAATCTCGTCTGTATGGTTGTTTGCTCCCACATAAGTACAGCCTGTCTGGAGTCCGAAGAGGGCCTGACTGTTGCAGCTCCGTGTATCCTCTTATAATTGGCCAGGCCATATCGATGATGGCGGGGAAAGGGAATACCGTGGCCGCCGTTCCCGAAGGTTTTCGTAATTGCTAGGTGTCTGCATTACGAGTACGTAATGCAGACACCATCGGCCGAAGTATCGGCCGATGGCTTCTTGCACTTTTGTTTATGTTTTGTTCTCTCCTACACAATTTCTTTTTTTTTTCTTGCTCGTTTTTCTTTTCTTGTTTCTTATTTTCTATATTTTTTGGTGCTAGAAAACCACTGCTCATGGCGATGTCTTATGCGACCGTTATTTCTTTCGTAACCGTGCAGTGTTCGCACACGTGGCAAAAAGACTACGTGCTGGCGTTGTTACACATATGTCCGTATACACGCCACACACTGTCGATTGATCGATTGATTGAGTGAGTGAGTGAGTCAGTAAGTGAGTGAGTGATTAATTGATTGATTGACCCCGTAGTCACGGATAATCGGAAGTCGCAATTCACGAAGCCTTTCTTACGGAAGCCTTGCTTTCAATTGGGCAGCCAAACTCCTCGGTAAAATGTTCGTAATACAATCAGCTGAAAAGCAAAAAAAAAAATAAGAAGAAGAACGTGGCTTTCGCTTTCCATTTGTCTTACACATACATAAGAGACTCTGTTAGTTTTAATCTACTCTGCTGCGTTCGATAACAGTGGTCGCAGGATTTCAGGCGCATCACGTTCCACTGTAGATTGTTTAGTCGTGGTACCTACTGAAAGCTTGCGTGCACGCACTGGACATAGAACTTTCAGTACTTTAATCCCCTTCCCATCGTAAAATAGCGAACCGAAATTGCGTCCAGTTGACCTTGCCTTTCTTTCTTCCTCCTCCTCCTCCTGTGAGTTTTATCATTTTACCACATCTGTGGCATCAAACTAAAAAGCATCGATAGTATATACGTTATTTGGTCTGTGTCCTGTTTTGCGGGAGATAGAATTACTCGGCGATACACAGCTTGGAAACTTTGTCAGCTGCTCAGATCTGTACGCACTGCCTCTCCGCGACGCCATGTGTCGCCTCTTTCTTTCTCGTGGTGAGCCCCAGTTCCGCATTTTTTTTTCTTCGAAGTTTTCAGTTGCTTGGTGTCCTCTGATAGCACGTGTCACTGCCTCCGAAATCGTCATCCGCACATTGCTTCTTCCCGGTTCATTCATGAGCTCGGGCGCCGGCTGACAGCTTTTCCTCCAAATGCCTCGAGGAGCTTTTAAAAGCTTTCTCCCGGAATACAGATTTGTCTCTGAGCACCCAGAAGACGTTTGGTCCTTTTCCCGTTCGGTCCGAATATAAACGCCGAGAGCTGTACACGTTCGTGCTGGGCGTCATGAAAGAGCTTCTTCGCTGTTGGCACTTCCGTGTAGCCAGCTGCGGCGCGCTGTCTCTGCACGCAATTCAATATGAAGGAAGAAAAATAATCGTCGTAAGTTGAGTGCAACGTTGTAGAGATGCCGCGAAAAAACGGGATGGAGTTTTGTTGTATAGTCGGGAGATGATGAAAAGTTGGGAACGCGCGCGTTGCGTCCCTTTGAAGCCTGGCGAGTGCAAAGAATGCAAGAACGTGAGGCTATAAATGTCAACGGGACAACAGCACGACGCTTAGTTGATCAGTTTTACTTGGAAATTTCTTGTCTTTGTTCGCTTTCTTGCTTGTTTCTAGCTCAAATGAGAACTTCTTGCTTCCTGTGGAATTCCGCCTTTCAGAGTAGTTTTTTTTTTAACACGAAAGTGTTTCACACTGGAGTCCACCAAGGTTTCAGTACGTGTTTCCGTCACGGAAGTGACGTAGAAAAAATACGCATGATCAGAAGTCAAAGAAAAAGTTCTGTCAATGGAGTCGAACCGATGACCTCTGGATCCGCGGTAACAGATGCTGGACACGCTATCCACATGGTCACACTATTTGTATGCTTTTAAAAACGTGCCTTTTATATCTACCACTGCCCTGTAACAGCGCTGTTGGTTAAATGAAGTAATGCATCATGGTCGTGGCATTCATGGTTAGTTTCTCCGACCCGTCGTTTCTAAGCGTCCGCCCCAATCAGCACGTTTTCAATAGGAGAAGCGTGACTTCGTCAACGCCTTAACACTCCCCCAGGTGGCGACATTAGCCGATGCGTAGCCGTCGTTCATAGCACCTATTCATACAAAAAAAAAACTGCTGTGTGAATTCTCGTTCCCCACTTGCGCTTTCCCGCGAATAATCGCGGCCGACCAAAGGGAAGATACAAATCCCGTGGCGTATCCCTCTAGTCGAGCCATGGTTGTGGTCGGGCGGTGGTGTTCAATAACTCCGACAAGTCACCAGTAGTCGACCTTACAGCCCAAGTTCGTCCTCCTTCAGTCACGCCCTCTGGCTTTCACGTCGCTTTCTCTGGTTCCGCTCCCGCCGTTAACTACTACAGGTATACCGCAAGCATCTATGACTACAACGATTTGTTCAATCTTTGATGATGGACGTTAGTTGTCGGGATGGGGATGGATGTGTCAACGCAGATGCTGCGTCCACGTTAAGTAATGATATAGCTGTCAAACAATAATATACATTGCGCAAGTTCTCTTCTATTAATAAAACTTAATTTGGGCCTATAGTTCGTACATATCTCGGAATTGAGGTTACCAGCGCAAACACAGAACACGCCCCACAAAGAAAATAAGGTTACGCACTCAGTCATCATCTACGTATCAATCTACAGTGTAAACGTTACACTACTTCGGTAAAGACACGTTTTATGCTTTCGTCACCGATTCCTATAATGGAGGGATTGACCATAATTTTTTCACCCACTTAGCGCACCGGTGACGCTACCTAAGACTAGCAGACAGCAGCCGAGATTCATTTAGCGTGACCTCGGCGATCAGCAACGTCACTGCCGGAGCTGATCGCTGAGGCCACGCATTGGGTGACAGGCAGTCAAAATGAGCCAGTGCTAACGACGACTATCTGCCAATATTTGTGTTATACGCCCACAGCCCTTGTCAATTCTCACATTAAGTGCTCGCGCGCCTTTATAATGGGATTTTGTTTCCAGAATAATTGATCGAAATAATCGATTTTGTCTATACGTTATAGTGCTTACTTTTTGCACCTATTCACTAGCGTTCGTAGAAAATATTGAACTCCGGTAGCGAGGTTAAGCATTATCCAAAAGCTTTTTTTCTTAAAACAAAGTTTGCTTCCTACTGCTTGGTAATGAAAAAGTCAAATGGTCGTCCTCTACACGTTAGTCTAAAGCGACTCTAAGGCGAAGTATTTCTTCTTCTAAGTCGATTGTGTTAATCTCTTCTTAAATGTTTTATGCACTTGACGTTGTGTTGCATTGCCTCCGCGAGTGGGAGGCAGTGCAGGCGACGATGTCAGGTGGCGGTGTCGTGTAAAGACACCACCATGATGGCGTCATGTTATGTGACGCCATAGTGACGCCAGGATCACATCGCAACGTCGCGACCTGAGACGTCACGGTGAGATTGTATGGTGACGTCATCACATCACGAGGGGTATTTCGCATCACTCTTGTTGATGCCGAGATACTTGTCACTTACAACGTGTCTTTTCTCTCATCTTTTATCCCCCTTACCCCCTTCCCCAGAACAGGGTAGCCAGCCGGTCTGAGAACTGGCTAACCTCCCTGTCCTTCCTCTTTCATTCCTCCTCCTCCTCCTTGTTGATGCCGACGCCGGTGAAATTGTCGCGTCTGAGGAGGCAGCTCTGTAAACAAGAAAAAAAATCACAGCATGTCCACGGAGTGAATGATGATTGGTGGGGCGCAGCGTTCGTCAGTCTGTCTGTCCATTCGTTCTTGCGTCCGCCTATCTGTGTGATCCTTGGTGCATCCGTCCGTTTGTTCATTCGTCTGTCTGTCCGTCCGTCTCTTTTTGCGGCCATTCCTCTGTCTGTCCGTCCGTCCGTGCCCCCCTCTGCCCGTCCATCCGTGCGTGTGTCAGTCCGTTCGTCCGTCCGTTCATATGTCTAGAGAAAACTCCAAGCACGGCCATCTCACATCTTTTCATCATGTATTCATCATATACAAGTGCCCCCATCCAGCAGACATTGTAAGGACCGCTATTTCGGGTATGTGCCACTGGTGGTTACGTACTACGAGGGACGCGCAAGCCACGCCATAAGGAGCTTCGCCCCTAAAATGAATGAGTGCTACGCGAGTGAATACGGTATACAGAAGAGACGAGACGCCGTCCACCCGTGTGTGCATCCTCGATTCGCGCAACCTCCTCGCTCTCTCGCATTCCCGCTTTTGTATCCACGGGCGCGGCTTGTCAACGTTGATCCGCGCTGCTCAAAGGCAACAAACACACTGCAGCCGTGGCACGCCTGTCGCTGCCGTATTGAGGTCGATGCAGCAGCAGCAGTGCGTCACAAGCCGGTTTAGACTTGGAGCGCGGCAGTGTTCCCGATCCGCAAAACGCGAGACAGCCGGGACGATAGGAATTAGGAAAAAAAAACAAGCAAAAACCAAGAGAGGAGTGGGCTTCAACTCTGGCGGATACGCACCGCTGCAGGAGGCGAGGCTGTTTTGCGCATGGTCTATAAATACGCAAACCACTTAGACAACGCGTATAAATAGCGTGCCACGAGTTGTTCTTATATATGCGTGAGCTGCTGTCACAAAAGCTGCCCTGGAAACACTATAGCGTCTAAATGGCCAGCCCGACTTAAATGCGACGCTAAATCTGTTTGAGCAGCTGCTAATGCGAAGCATTCGCGAAGTAATTACTGTCTGGTATTTTACGTCCCAGAACCACGATGTGATCACGAGATACGCCGTTGTGGAGGTCTCAGGGAATTTCGATCATCTGGTCTTTCATAACGTGCTCTGACATACTACGGTAGATGGGCCTCTGACATCGCTTGATGGGATCGAACCCGAAACCTTCTGGTCAGCAGCCGATCACCTAAGCCACTGATCCGCCGTAGCGGACGCGTTCGGAAAGTAAGTCAGGGCTTTGTGAGCAGCGTATGGATAACAATAGCAAAAATATAAAGGAGAGGTGGGCGCTGTAAATCTTCTGGTACGTAAAGTAGGACGTCCAATTTATCTTAACAAAGTATAGTTAGACGGGAGTGCACGACAGAACATCTATGTGCCAATGCGAAGGTGGCACGCAAAACTTTAATGGCCGAATTCACAAAGCTTTCATGTTGTGCTGGCGCTTTGCCATTGTTCACTCGGCTTCGCTAGTGATATTTCCAGCTTCGCGAGTAGCTGAATTCACCAGTTACTGACAGTTCTACAGCGTAAGACGTTTTTGTAAGTTTGGCTGCATGCCGTTTCCGCATCTTATCTGCGGCTTGTGGGAAGCTATCTCGCATGACAAGATCGATTGTCTTGCTAATATGGCTTTGTTTATAAAGTTGTTTATTGGTTTATTGATAGGTAATGGTTCAGGTGCTCTATGGCAACTATGCATCGCCGGGCACATTGTGGTGGCTTCAATTTCGAACTGATTTGCTGGCCGCATTCTTATGGTCTGACCGAACACCAATGCAAAAACCGATGCTTGCTGAATTATGCAGGGTGTTTCAAGAAATGTGTCCAATAATATTTAAAAATGACAAAAAGGACTGATCCTCGGGACTTTAATAAGGTTCTCCATACCATACCATACAAAAAGGAGGCTTCTTCATGCTAACTGCGGCGTTCCTTTAACGGTGGAAGAAGGCATATTCAGATAAGCACGAACAATTAGTATGGCAATGATTATGAAAATTAAAACAATTAACTTTTCAACCAGTGGAACTAGTTGATTGAGTCCAATCGGAAAATTCAAGCACTTCCTGAGAATAGTCCATAGCCACTTTGAAATTACTGAAACGTGACCACTGGTAATCACCGCGGTGCGATGAAATAGGGCCAATTCAGAAGACGAAACCGAAACCGACGCACCAAACAGCGCATCTACCATTCACTTCAAAAACGCCCACAGTGACGACACCGTTTCCTTCGCCGTTATCAATCGTCAATCCAGACACTTCGCTACGTGGCCGCTTATATAAACGCTCGCTTATCCTCCTCCTCCAATGCGTGGAGAACAGTGTCGTCATTTAGGGCGTTTTCGAAGTGAATGGTAGATGTGCTGTTTGGTGTGTCGGTTTTTGTTTCGCAAGCTTAACAAACAATATTTGATCGCTCCGCGGTGAATACCAGTGGCCGTCTTTCAGAAATTCGACATGTTGGGTCTAACGTCCCAAAACCACCATATGATTATGAGAGACGCCGTAGTGGAGGGCTCCGCAGATTTAGATCACCTGGGGTTCTTTAACGTGTACCCAAATCTGAGAACACGGGCCTACAACATTTCCACCTCCATCGGAAATGCAGCCGCCGCAGCCGGGATTCGAACCCGCGACCTGCGGGTCAGCAGTAGAGTACCTTAGCCACTAGACCGCCGCGGTGTGGTGCCTTTCAGAAATTTAAATGTGGCTATGGACTATTCGCCGGAGGTACCTGAATTCGCCCATTTCACTCGAACGCTTATTTCAAGTGGCAAAAAAAAAAATATTTGTCTTTAACTTGCATAATTACGGACGTAATTATTGTTGTGCCCATCTAAAGATGCCTTATTCGACAATACAGGGATCACCGCAGGTAGCTCGCACGTGGCTCCTTCCTGTAATTTTTAAATAATATTGGACACATTTCTTGAAACACCCTGTATATAAAGCGTGCTTAGAGAGAACTCGAGTAGAGGTTCGTCAGGTGCAACCCTTTCCTAGCATCGCATCCTCGATTCATGCACACATTAATGGGCTCCCCACAGCGCGAGTGTGCTTCTAGTGTTTTATTATTATTATAATTGTAAAAGGGCCGCGAACGTCCTTATCTGTGACCGCCGTGGTGTGAAGAGGAAACCGCATCCTACCGGAACGTGCTGCGCTGTCGAGCCAGGGGCGTGGGACAGGATGTGGTGGAGAGAGAAAGATAAAGTGGAGAGGGTAGAGACAGTTGACTCTGCTTGCGTGAATGCGAGACTATATAGGTGCCCGAGGTCAACAGCCGCCACCTTTAGCCGCCCAGACACTGAGTCTGTTTGTACTATATACGGATCGCTCCGGGAAGTATGAATGCGTGCGTGCAAGCGCTAAAGGGTCTGCAGACAAGCCACGCGGAAACGCCGACCCGGGCAACATGAGTGACTGGGAAAAAGGTGATGACGACGGGGCGGCCTCCCCGTTGACAGCTTGTCTGTCGAGAGGAAACGGATTTATAACGGCCGCGCTTAGCGTGGGGACTTTTTTTGACGAGTGACGACGGGCTGTATAGCTTTAAAGTAGCGTTTTCTGGGCGATTGCGTTTTGAGAGTTTTGAACTGTTTTTGAATGCGCTCACGCTTGTCGCACGTTAGGTGGCCACCAAGTATAAGGCTAAATGGCAGCAGCTAACGTAAATTTTGTCGTCGTCGTCGTCGTCGTCGTCGTCGTCGTTGTTGTTGTTGTTGTTGTTGTTCCAGTGCAGGTGATAATCATTAAACAAAAGAAAGAATGGAAGGAAGACACGTTATTCATGATAGCATGCAACTCGAATACTGTGCGCGCTGTATTAAACGACCAGAGAGAGATGTAGAAAACAGAGGGAAAGGGTGAGGGAGGAAAGGTAGAAATCAAAGGCAGGCAAAGCGGTTAACGATATCTACTTTGACCAATTTGATGCTTTACACGTACGAAGTGGACTGAGGTAGCCACACCTGCTGCCCTAACAATGTCGACTTTGAGCAGAATACTTGGTACTCAATAATAATTTTATGGGAAAGCAAATATGGTATGGGTAGGACTTGTGCCGAGTTGTAACCAGGCTTTTATACTAGGCAGGGGGTGGGAAGGGTAGGTGGTCTACACTCTCCGCGAGAACTCCAAACGAGGGCCAATGGGAAGTAGGCAGAGCTGTGCTGTTATGAAATTTGCAGGCATGTGGAGAACGTCACTGGGACAGGGAATGGGATGCGTAGTGATCTGAGGATGGCTCTCTTGTCTTTTAGTATCGGCCTAAATTTATTCACGTATAAATTCTTCTTATACGCGAATTTCTATTGTTTGTCTTGCCCTGATTCAAATTTTCCTTTCCACAAAAGAGTTTCTTCGCAAATGTCTAAAAATAAGATCAGTATTTAGGACAAATCTATTAACACCAGACTTCGTACCCTGCCTGCGCACATGATGGTACCTAGTGAGTTAATCAATACAAGTCATCCGGTGAAATCGCGTACGTTAGCGAAGAAAGTGTTTTCCTTCAAGCCAGTCACAAGAGCTTACAGCGTTCGGTTTTACTGCGAACCTTGTACGCCGTGATGGACCAATCTTGCCTGCACCTCCGCATTCGCTTCTCGATAATTATCATTCTATTGCCCACTTCCAGTGGATACGTCTTCGACCATCAAGACAACGTTAGCCGTGGAAATGTACTACGTACGTCATTTCTGATAGCCTATACACAGGCCCCGCCGTACGTTTTTCGGGTAGTTTACGGCTTACCGCATGAGTGTTGTAAGTGTACGCGTATGTGGTGCCCCGATGTGTGCGTCTGTGGGTGTACGAGATGGAGACCAGTCAAGGCGCAAGAGGGCGTAGATTAGTAGAGGGCTTTTCTTAATTATCTCCATTACCAGTTTTCATTTTTTTCGTTGTGTACTTGGTTGTAAGTAAGGAATCTACAGTCGAATCTCTTCAACGATCTTGTGATCGTATACGCCGTGATTATTTTGTCGGTGGCAGTACCCACTATGTCTGTTTTTCTCTTGCCGCTCTTATTCCAGCTGAATAATGCCGTCAGTCCAACAAAATCGGCTGCGGAGAACCATCAAAGACGTATTTTCCCTGCTCCATCAGCTTCCTGTTTAGTATTCTCCCTACGCCTGCTAACGTCACATGAAAACAAAGACTTACGCGCAGTGTCCCTTAAGTGCGTCACAACGTCCCGCGTTATTGTCATCATCCTTTTCGTGTGTCAGGACGCACATTTTCTCGCTCATTCGATCATTTTCACTCATTCTCTAGAATGCCCAGTGCGGCGAAAAAAAAAACCAAAAAAAAACCACTTGGGTTGCGTTCATAGTTTGACAGAGCGCATGTATCCACTACATTTTTGAAGTGAACGAAGCACAAAGCTCAGACAATGTTGTCCATATTTCGTTTCTGCATGTGTCATTTAGGAATATTTAGAAAGTAGGCCCACTCATCGTGGCGTTTAACCTGGCCTCTGTTGCATCGTATATACGAATTCACACTTCATTTTTTCCCCTTACACATAGATGTAGAACACGCGCAAGAACTTCTCCTTGTTGAGGTCTCGGTCAAAGGCACACACTCGTCACGACCCGCCTCCTTCTCGGTCAACTTCGCGCGAAGCAACCGCTCACGTCAGTGAATGTCGTAATCCATGGCCTGTGCGGCTGGTCTTTCGTCGCCCCACTTTCCTCTTTTCAGATGTTCTTCCACTCGCGCGCAATCGCGTAGGTATCTTCTCCAAACGATTTGAGAGGCTCTTTACCCACTTTGTATCACTCGTCTCAAACGCAGAACCAAGTCGTTCCCCTCTTCCTCGTTTCAATCTTTCTTTCCTTTATTCCCACTTTAATCGTCTAGTATCTGGGAAACGCGTCTAAGCGCTCCTGTTTTTAAGTGCACTGCGCGCATTTCTCGGCGGCCCGGAACATGTTAAGTACGAACCACGACGCGCGCGCGCTTAAAAGCGTGTAGCGTGGAGGCCGTAGCACATTGGGAGAGCCTAAGCCTCACGCCTTAAGAGGCGAAAGGCTTAACAAGCGATGTGTATTCTTTGCCGTCCTCTTCGCCTGCTTGCTTCGCTTCAGCGCAAGTGTGTTTGCAGCTTCGCTCGCTTTTCTCTCTCTTTCTTGCCACTAGCTTTTTTTTTATGCCGCGATGTAGTCGCTGCTAACGACGAGAAAATCGTCCCAGTGAAGAATGTAGTTGTGCATATATACGGCTCCCTAGTTTAGCAAAAAAAAAAAAAGGCGCGTCTCTTTCGTAGCGCTGAGCGGTCTCTTTTTTTTTCCTTTTCACGCCTGCGTTCTTGCGGAAAAGAAAACGAACAACTGTGTTATTGTTACGAGCAGTGCGTTTTGGTTTTCCACTTCCACTTTCTTGCCGTTGCCATCCCACGTTTTGGCTTTTCTTTGTTATTACTTGCTCACCGTTTGGAGGTATCCTCTCTGAACGCGAACCGACAATACGCAGAGCGACGAAAGGAAACAAAAAAAATGGGGGGGGGGGGGAGGCTTTGTTCGAGGTGTCACGGTTTCCCCTGTCTGATGCAACATTAACTGCAGAATCAAAATTTGGGAGAAAGGGTATAAGCGAGAGCCGAATTCGGCGCCTTCCACCGCAGGGAGGGGGGGGGTGAGAGGGGCAGCTTTTATCTTGGTCGTCTTTGTTACTATCTTTGTTATCTCTATTGCGTTTATTTATTATCCTCCTGTTTTTTTATATTTATCCACCTTAACTCGGCACACAGACCACACATGGTGTGCTCTGTCCTCTGCCGTCGGCTCACTCCACCGAATAAAGCGGACGGAGAGAGTCTTAGCACGTCTCCTCCGCTTACGTTTTTCGACGAATGCTGTATCGCCTGCCTTCTGCACCCAGTATCTCGAAGATGGCTGGCTAGCGTTTAAAACAAACGTTTGCTATATCATGGTCGCTACTTCGTGGAATCGTGTGGCGGATCATCCTCGGTCAGTCGATAAACTACATATATAATATTTATTTTATTTTTATCTTTAATGCTTAAGTAACGTCGGTAACACCAACTCCACTCATTCATATTTTTTTTCCTCCTCGGTCTTTTAATGTAACGTTGTCATGATCTTGGTGCCACAAGTTTTGAAGACCAATGCGCGCGAGTTCTCGCAACAAGCGCCTAGACAACGCGTAAACAAGTTCATGTGCGTGTTCGTACTGCTCCCGTAGCGTGTAGCGCGAATCTGTCCCTTTTCTTGCTGTTCACGTGAACATCGCCCCCTCGCGGTCGATGATCGAGGCTGGCACGCGCTTTCCTCGCCTTGTGAAAGGCTTCCTGTTCTCTTACCCCCCCCCCCCCCCCAACTTTTTTTTTCACCCGCTTGTTCGCTTGCCCGCCCGCTTGCTCGCAAATGCGATTCCTTTGCAAATGCGGTTCAGCGGCCCGTGCTGAGGCAAGGCGTGTCTACCGCCGCGCTCCTTCTACCAGAGTGAAGTTCCGACCCGCTTCCTTTTACGTTGTAAGGTCGGCTTCACCTTGCAAAGACCCTACGTGCAGAAAAGCTCGCTTACAAGGGGGAGGAGCGTTAAGGATGCGGGAGCGTGCTGCTCGTCTACCTTTTCTTTTCCCTCCTTTCTTTTTTTCTTCGTCTTTTTTCGCGTCTTTTAATACCTGTGCTACACTTGCGGGGCTCCGCTTAAGACTTCGCTTTAGCATGTATGGTACGTATTCTTCACTTAAAATACGTATATAATAAGCTCGTTAAAAGAAAGGAACTCCGTTGCCGTCCTCGCGTGCGTTATCTCACTTTCCGTAGCTCCCGGTAGTTCCTTGTTCGAAGTGCAAACGGTGTGGCAGCGGGTTCATATGCCACTTAAGTATACCGCCTTTGATGTACGTCTCCTTAGTTTTGTTTTTAGATCTCTCTGTGAGCTTCTTTTCTTATATTTCGAGCTCGCTAAAAGAAGATTTTGACGATTTCACCCGCGAAAAACTCAAGGGAGTGCGTTTATGGCTTTCGTTTCCCGTCCGATCATCCGCGATTATCTGTAGTATTGAAAGGGAGATGTATCGCTCGTTTTGTCTTGAAGGATGTCGTCGCTGGCCGTTGCAGATCTGAGAAATAGCGCGAGGAATACGACAGGAAATGCGAAGTACGTAGCTTAATACTGTCAGTTGAAGTCGTCTGTTAAAATATTATTTATTTATTTATTATTATTTATTTATTTATTTATTTATTTATTTATTTTTTCAAAATACCTTACAGGCACATATTATAGCACATATTGCGCTTACTGCGCCTTTTTGTTTGTTTCTTTCAAGGTAAACGACCACTTTCGGGGCGTTCAATACTCTCCTAAGGCGGAAAAAAAATATTCGGGGGGTTTGCGTAAATGAGGGGTGGCTCACTCGTCTTCAAATGCTCCCGCGAGATGGCGTGTTGCACGGCGCGTTATTTTTGGCATGTAACTCAGCATACGGCAGCTGCCCGAGGTCGATAGTTCAATGACCTCTCCTTTCTTTTCTTGAAGTTACGTCAAACTTAAAGGAGCAGTGACTCCAAATTCCAAACTCGAAATGAAGCGTTCATTTGATTTCTTGTAGTACATGAGTTTTTTTTTTTTTTGCGAAGTATGAATGGCATTCGTTGCGTAGAAGTTATTCTATTTCGAACGCAAACAGCGTCCAAAGCATGGAGGAAGAAAAAAATCATATCATATCCATGGAGTGAACGATGATGAGTGTGGTGAAGCTTCGGAGGGTTTTGTTAGTAAACCGTGAATCGTTCGTCCGTCTGTCTGTCTGTCTGTCTGTCTGTCTGTCTGTCTGTCTGTCTGTCTGTCTGTCTGTCTGTCTGTCTGTCTGTCTGTCTGTCTGTCTGTCTGTTATCTATCTATCTATCTATCTATCTATCTATCTATCTATCTATCTATCTATCTATCTATCTATCTATCTATCTATCTATCTATCTATCTATCTATCTATCTATCTATCTATCTATATCTATCTGTCTGTCTGTCTGTCTGTCTGTCTGTCTGTCTGTCTGTCTGTCTGTCTGTCTGTCTGTCTGTCTGTCTGTCTGTCTGTCTGTCTGTCTGTCTGTCTGTCTGTCTGTCTGTCTGTCTGTCTGTCTGTCTGTCTGTCTGTCTGTCTGTGTACATTTGTCCGTTTGTCCGCCCTTAACGGTACTCTAAACGGCTCCAAACGATGCCCCAAACGGTCGACTCCATCCGCAGCGCCCACTAATGTTGCTCAAGGTTTAGCGTTCATACTTGTGCGATTGTCAATTAAAAATCAATTACTGCGCATATCTGAGGCACCATAACAACACGTCAATACTTTGTATGTGTGTTTTACTAGAAAAGGCATACATAGGTAATTCTAAGGACCGTAGCGTTTATCACGCTGCGCTTACCATGGAACGCTTGCACGAAAAAGCAAGTGTTTCCAACGCTTTGCTAAGACGACACGGTGTTGCCACCTACCCGTCGCTTTGCGTTCTACACCTTATCACCGACGGGCGCGCACGCCGAGCGCTTCTTTTTCCAAGATAACTGCCAGATAGCGCTCTCGTCTCACATGCGACGTGACTTGATGCGCTCGTTCGCCTCTGCTGCACGCTCGAGGCACTCTAACGCAGCGTCTCTAGAATACCATTCACCGATTTTCTTGCGCAGAACACCAAATAAACGTTTTGTTCACTTTCTCCAGACGCAAGAATATCATCTTCTGGCGACATTTGCAGTGTAACATGCAGGTACAGGGCCATTTTAGGGGCGAAGCTCCTTATAGCGGCACCCGTTCGTCCCCCGTAGTATGTAACAAGTATAACATTTTGACCTCCAAGGTGGTGCCGGTGAGAGACTTCTTCGGTGCGTTGTTGAACAATAAAAAATAGTGCTCAATGTACATGTCAATGGTTGCTAATGGGGAATGGGAGATAGGAGCATTCGGCTTTTAGTTAACGCGCAGGCTGCGATCACCATTAGCAGCCATTGGCATGTACATTGAGCACTATCTGACAAGAAAGGGTTGCTACGTTATACTCGCTGGGTGTAACCTCCTTAGCTTTAGAAAGGTTTAGCGAGCGTTGAGCCGCAGTGCCATGAATACAATGAACTTGTATATACCATGAATGAACTCGAGGTGGTTAAAAATGGGAAGTAGGTACGAAGCGCAAGCCGTAAGAAAGTAAAAGCCGAATTCTCCGCCTCTCATTTCCCATTAGCAGCCATTGGCATGTACATTGTGCACTATCTGACTGAAAAAGTTTGCTACGTCATACTCGCTGCGCGTAACCTCCTTGGTTTTCGAAAGTTTTAGCGAGCGTTGGGCCGCAGTGCCATGAATACAGCGAACTAGTATATACCATGAACTCGAGGTGGTTAAAGGTGGGAAGTGGGCCCGAAGCGCAAGCCGTAAGAAAGTGTGCGTGTGCCACCTCTCGTTTAGTTCTTGGAATGTCCGCTGTATGGCGGTGCTTCTATATGGGGAATATATGATGAAAAGATGCGAGATGGTGGTACTTGGAGTGTTGAATGGATGGACGAACGGACACATAGACAGATGCATGGATGGACGCATGAACGGACGCAGGGATGGACGCACGAACAGACGCACGCATGGACGGGCTGATGGACGCATGGACGGTCACACTGACGGACGCATGGACGGACGGAAGCAAGAACGAATGGACGGACAAATTCTTCGCCCCACTCTCCATCATTCACTCCGTGGATATGCTGCCATTTTTTTTTTCTTCGGTAAAATTACTGCTATGAGCAAGCGCCTGTGATAACGTCGTTTCGCTTCAAACATGGCCGTTAAAGGTGATGTTGCCCGTGATGTAAATCGTTGAATCAAAATTGCACTGACATGACGCGTACTGCTGACGCCGCAAGCGCAAATACAATCACGTCCACCCGAAATTTTCATGTTCAAAGCCGTAAGTAAAACACTCGAGGCTGCTGTTCACCTTTGTTTTACATAATCCTTGCGCCAAAACAGGTTATGTAAGGTCACATTTCTTTCCCAAACCTTGCTCAACAAACGTGCGACGAAGGATTGGCGTAAGATAAGTTACGGTGGTGGGCGCAACCCTGAAAGCAGGTGCGTAACCAGTGCTGACGTTCAGCCACGCTGGCGCGACATAATGGCGAAATAAAACGCTTTTAAGGAAGACGACACCAGAGGTTAACGCAACGCTCTGTTGCGCACCTTTGACAGCTTTATGTTGTAGAAGAACACTATGTCGCGCTAAGTTTTTTTACGTGCATTTTGGTAATGGTTTTAACTGCGCTATGATAATCACAACAGAAAAAGACACCGCGTGCACTTACAGCACGATACTGAGCACGTGGCGTGTATTGTTCTGTTGTACTTGTTATAGCGCGATTGGAACTATTAGAAAATCATCATAATCATCATCATTTATTGAACCATTAAAGGCCCCTTGCGGGGTATTACGTAAGGGGGAGGCAAAAACACAATTCAACAGATGCATGATTGTCAATGGTACAAAGCATAATCGAAAGTGAACTAACTACATGATAAAAACAACGTCAACAGAAGGAAATATATATATATATATATATATATATATATATATATATATATATATATATATATATATATATATATATATATATATATATATATATATATATATATATATATACGTGAAAGAAAACGGCAACAGTTGTAAATTAACTAACATATCAAGTGATTTGTGATTAGCTGTTTAAATTTTAAGGGGCTTTGTTCGTGCACTATGGATTCAGGCAGGCTATTCCAGTATTCAATGGCAGTAGGTAAAAATGAGCTTTACATTGTCGAGTGTGTAACATGAGCTGACTAACTGGGAAAAAACCGGAGATATGGTCGCCGAGTGCGCGCTTGGCGTTTTAATTTCCCACTAATTGTCGCCGAGACAACGACTTCTTCGTCATTGACGTGGCTGGTGTGGCGAACACGTTCATAATAGCATTCTGATGGATAAGTGAGGGGGGGGGGGGAGGGGGTGACCACCTACACTGGAGAGATAATGGAATAAGTGGGAAAGGGGAGTGAGGTGACGTCACGCTGAGGCTTAGAAGAAGGTGAGACGGCCAACATCTTGGCGTTGCTTTGCAGCCGACTGCTTGCTCGCCTGCCTGCCTGCCAAGGCCTCCTGTCTGGAGGACTGCTATACTGCGTCCGCTGCTGCTTTCTGCCGCTAATGATCTCGGCCTGTCGATTAGCCGAGCGGTCAACGTTAATTGTTTCTCGCGCGTCAAATGTGACGCCTCGCCTTGTGACCTGGTCACGTGTCCTACTCAGCAAAAAGAAAAAAGACGGAGACACACGTTGGGAGAGAGAATGACGAGCGATGTCTGCAGTGGAAAAGGCTGATCGCAAAACGAGGAAAAAAAACAAATGACAGAGAAAAAACTAAATGAGAGACAAAGATCACTGCTGACGTTATTTCACTTTGTATCTTCGCCCACCAGTCTGTGTGTACTCTCTTGATTTGTTGCAATGTCAGGCTCTTCCTACACTTTACTTGTCGTAATGGTAATTAGCCGTTGGCTGTACGCCTGACCTTATTTTGGTGCTCTATAAATAATGATTCTCATCCTCCACCGTAAAAAAAAAATAATAATATAGGAGCGCAGCTTACACTAGTGGTGCAAGGCTGGAACCAACAGCCGAGCTATACTGTTCGACCTAGCTAAGTTTTGCTAGTATTGTTACGAAGTAGGATGAGGTTTAGTCATTCTTCTGCGGCTACGATTGGTTCCCCACACTACACATGTGTCACGCGGTTTGACGGGAACGTGTCACGTGACGTGCTATTACAACGTTTGGAAGGAAGACACGTCGCGTGGCTGTTCAAGTGAGGTCACGTGATTTTAACCACGTGACTAGTTGATACGCGATGTCTATCAGTCCCGTAACTAGATATTACTTATATATAAGGGACCTTTAGTCCGTTTACTAGTTAATAGGTGATGTCACTTGATCTTTATAGTCACGTAACATATCCGCCCGTCATCGCTATCGGATTGCACGCTGGATAAATCGGTGCATATGTTGCGGAAGTGAAGCATAAGTTCAAGAGCAAGAAGCGAGTGCGTACCGGTTCGTCCCAACGAAAATCTTCAAAACTTCCCTATGAAAAAAAAATGTGGCTGGTCAGTGAAACACACAGGTCATGACGCTGTGTCCTGCTTGCATCGTTGTCCTGTATTTGACGTTGTTCTTTCATATTGTTCATGAACCAACTACCCTAACGCACCTAAAAACCGTCGTTAACGAAAAAGAAACGGTGAAACTATAGAAAGTTGCATGCTTATAACTCAGATCAGCTTGCATAAGGACGCGCCGGAGATCATTGGGTGAAGCCTTTGCCCTACAGTGCACAAAAATAGTTTTAAACTGCGACTCATTATGCTGCACACGTCGATGATAAACCACAGAATAGTGCTGCTTGTGCGTCCCGACTTTCCAAGAAGTTTCGACTTGTCTCGGCCGGCAACTTTAATACGTGTGTCTTCGGTGTTCTGTGTTAAGTCGGTAGTCATATTTCTGAATTATATGTCTCGGGAATATCATTTCATTTATTTTTAGTTTTTAAATAATACTGCTATAGTGTCGTCGGGGATTATAACAGGGGATGCACATTAACAATTATCTGGTTACTCAAGAACTCCTGGCCGTCCCATAGGCGGGACCTTTTGCCCGTCCCACCCATTTGCGGGACCTTTGCATCAAGTTCTTTGAATGAATGCACACAAAATCACGCATGGTTATGGCTTTACGCATTAGTATCACAATAGTGCATTATTAAAAACAGTTTTAAGAAAAGCAAACTTGTAGTATGGTTTCGAAGTGCCACGCTAAGTGTGCTACTGCGCAAACTCCTCCGGTTTTCGTAGGAAAGGAAAGGGGCTTGACTTGCTCCCACAAAAGCAGGTAAAGTTTGCTGGCGACGTATTTGTGCTGTGCTTAAAAGAAACACACGTACGTCGATATAGGTATACGCGTAGAGATAGATGGGAGTAAAGATGGACAGACGTATAGAGATATGCGTTGCTTTCTTTTATGTACCGCGCTTATACACGCTACGTTTGTGAATGGCCATCTTGCCCGAGCAGCAACCCTTGCGAACTTCGGTGAAAAAATTTGTTAAAGGGGCACTGCCACAAAATTTCGGAGCCGAGATAGCCTGCGGGGTCGATTCTCGTGAACATCAGTATATCGTCTGCAAGATATCAACAGCGAACATAGCTTGGAAGGTAATTTACATTAATTTTGAAGTTTGTGTGAACGGCCGACTCCATAGCGCTATAGACACCCTCGGAGGTGACCCCGAGGTGACCCCCTACTTCCCTCACGTCACCGCGCTGCGGTCAAGAAAACAAGTTATGATGACGTCATAGCCGCCATTTTTCTTTCGCGCGTTAGTTTCCGAAGTATATATTTCCCGACAGCTGGTTAGTGAGTGCGTGGTCGTGGCGCACGCTTAGACAGTTTTGTGTTTGGCGACATTCCAGTGCCGTTTCCTGTTCGAAAGTAATTTTTGATACGGACCATTCGGAAGTGCGTCAAAGTTTTGTGTGCTGACGTGGTCAAGAGTTGCACTCGCTAGGTGGCGACAGTTGCATCCAGTTTTGGAACCCTCTCAAACCGAAACTGATTGATAATGAGGGGACTGTAATTATCTGCCGCGCGCTGCAGCAAATAATGTGTCGTGTCATGACTAACAGCTCTACAGCAGCGCATTGAAGCAGAAAAACGCGAGGCCAAATTTTTGGCGTCAGTACCTCTTTAAGGGCACGCATATGGCGATTGGCAAGCATGTCGCATAGCCACAGCATACACTGATATTGTTATTTTTATGTACTTTGGTCAAACGTCTCAACCTATGTATTTTTTTCATTTCTTCGACACGACGCAGGCTGAAGATCTGAGCTCGCTTGTGGGATCGGCGTTCCGCATGGCCTACGCGCGCCAGCTCCAACAGCAGCAACAGCGACAGGGCCTCGCCGTGCAAAGCCCGAGAAGCGCTAGCCCCGCCGCCCCGGCTGACGCGGAAAGGAAGACCGGCAGCCCCTCGCTGTCCAAGAAGGCGGCTCCCTCGAACGGGCGACCCGAAGCTTCGCCCCCCAATGCCTACACCAAGGTTTGGGTGAGTGCTTGTCAGGAAACTTTGATGGATGCTCTGTGGCTAAACATTACTAAGATAATGTAGGTATACCGATATCGTGGCCAACATCATTGTTGATGTTCGGAGTAGTAGTTGGACATGCTGTTAGATGCTTTTGACGGAAGACAGCTGGTTTATTGCAGGGCGCAGCAGTGGGCGTCGTGGAAGGAAAAAAAAAAACTCATTAGGTTCGGGGTCGGCTGATCATTTTGGGTGCCTTTGATAAGCGCAGTGCGGGTTCGGACAAGCGCGACAATCTGTGGAAGAAAAGTTTGTGTTTTCCAGGCAGTTTAATCTAATCGACGATGACGAAATTCGCGATAAGATTTCAGCGCGGCTTCAGCTCTAGTTTCTGTCTCTGGAGTATAGACATCCGGGGCCGTGTCCGTGATTGTCTGTCGCTTAACTGGAACCTCTTTGCGCTGTGAATAAAGGTCGAAGCAACCTCATTTCAACTTGCTTAAACCTAGCAATGGCCTATAATTCTAAGCAACCTAGAAACAACATGCATCACCTAGTTAAAGCCTAGAAACAATTTAAAAGCAACCGGATCAGTCTCTAGAATCGTCCCGTTCCACTGTTTCCAGCCTTGCGCTGCCCGCGGTGCAAGCTTCGCCTTTTCTTTATCGTGGCTTATTTTATAGTGCCACGTTTAACGCTCGAAAGCATGCCCATTAGCCCGGCCACGTACGCATGTAGTATACGGATACGGCGCAGCTGTCCTGTCCGGATTATGTGCGTGTCCTTTTCAGAGTCGTATGTTCTGCGCAGCGCACTTACTACTTTACTTTCGTAAGCAACTTTTTCTTTATATGGTGAACCTTCATCCACGGCAGTGCTATGCTTCACGCGTGGGTGGAACTGTCGCCATTGCAATTTACCGTTCCGTTGTTGTTCGAGGGGCGCTTCGCTTTTACGTGAGCCCTCGATTGCGCAAGCCCTGTCGTCTCGTTGATCGCGCAGAGTAATCTGTCCGGAACGATGGCGACTTGATTGGCGGGATCGTCGAGAAAAGAGGGGCGAATGCGGGTGAGTCTGTCGCTGGTATCTGTGTTTCTAATACGAGGCACAAGATTGCTACAAAGCTCACGGGAAGCGTTCTTGCTGAGGTGCGTAACCTATTTCGGAACCATCCGCGCGCACGTGTACTGGCACACACACACACACACACACACACACACACACACACACACACATATATATATATATATATATATATATATATATATATATATATATATATATATATATATATATATATATATATATATATATATAAGATCTAACAGACAATAATGTCAAGGAATGTATAGAGAAAGTGGTTAAAGTGATTAGACCAATTTTAATGTAAATGTGAAAAAATGTGAACAAAGAAAAGTGGGTGAAAAGATAACTTGCCGTGAGCAGAAACCGAACCTGCGACCTTCGAATAATGCGTTCGATGCTCCACCACTGAGCTTCCGCGGCGGCCATCCCCCCGGCAGGTTTATTGGGTTCATATGTGAATTCAAACGTGGGAGTGTCAGTCAGCGCCGCCTGTAGCCATGCAGGCGAGTGTGGCACACTCTTTACGAGCCTGTTTGGCGTCACGAGCGATTCTGCTTCCCGACGCGACCAGGCCCACCGAGCTCTCCTTACATTTATGAACCAAACGGACCTGGCCACCCGTTTATAGACGGTCTCTTTTTTTTTTTACTCATACTCGGCGAAGTCTTCGTCATTTTTTTCCCTTTCTCATCTTCTTTCCTGTTTCTCCCCTCCAATCTTTGTTTCCTCTGTTTCTTTCCTCCTACCGAAACAGTGAGCAGGCCTTGTGCCCCTCCAGGTGGCAGTTGCCAGCTTGCTCTCTCCCTCTTTCCTCTGTGTCCTTGTGTACCTGTGTATGCAAATCAAAGAAATAAATAAATAAACAAATAAGCAAATTATATCTCTTGTGCTTAGTCTATGAACGAGCGCATAATAGTACACTGTTTCTTTAACCTTCATTTAACTTTCCGTACTGCTCGTTATCTTCGTCTATTGCTACTTTTCTGCGTATATTTACACTTCTAATTCAAAGTATGTTTTCTACCTTTAGTTCTCGAGTCGTTTGCGCAGCGAATTCCTCGCCGGTAAACTTTGAGAAGACGTATGTCGGCCACGTGCTTCTCGTATACGTCAGCGTCTTTCTCGCGGTTCAGATCACGTCGTCAAAGTTTCTCGATCATTGCGCAAGCCTGAATATTAACGTCGCTGAGTGCCACGTTTCTCTATGCAATCGCCCGGGGCACCGCGATTTGCGTTCCGCCGCTAATCGAGACGGAAGTCGGTCAAACTCTGCGCTAAATTCTTCGGCATGCCATCGTCCCCCCCCCCTCTCTTCAGGCTCAGGACCGCGTGGGGGGAAGGTATTGTGTAAGATTTCGTGTCCGGTGAAGATGGGTTATAACTGTAGCCATTGAGCTCCGGGCTCTCATGGAATCGCTGGCACTAACCCAAATCATTACTTGCGCTGACCGTAATGCTTTTAGCAAATCGATGCCCGTACTTTTAATACGAGAAGATAGACTTTCGAAAAGTTGCGTAAAAAGCGGGATAGATCAGTTGTTTCAAGTTTCGAAATTGAAGAATTGGACGCGACACCAATCCGTAGTGGCGCCCGCATCTCGGCGTTCGGGCGCCATTCTTAACTCTTAATAACAAAACTTTATTTTCAATAAATATCATATGTATCCAACATAGCTCTTAATTTGAACCGGAACAACATGAAGTATTCATCTATATAATGCAATATAAGCTCTTAATTTGAACCAGAACAACGTGAAGTGTTCATCTATATAACGCAATATAACTTTTTGTTTCATGTAACTCTTCCTCTTAACTCGAGCACTGAATTATTGTATGTATATTGTCAAGTTGAACCAGAACCACAAGAAGCCGCTCATACGCCGCCTAGAAGACGGCACAGCTTGATACGCTCGAAACAACATCCGATCGCGCGTTACGCTGGGCCTATTTGATCCGATTTGGCGCTCCTCGCAAACGCCGGACGAGCCGTGAAACAACACACTCCGCGCTATTCGTGTCGATCCGACGCGCGCAAATCGTCGTGTCGCCCAGAAGCACCTCGCCAAACATTATAATAATAACAACAACAATAATAATCGTAGTAAAACCAACCGTGTTTGAACGAAAACATCCGCGTACGCGTCTGTGGCAAACACGCGTTGGCCTGACACGACGCGACCTGTTTTTATTTCGCGCTGCCAAAACGCGTGCTCTGTCTTGGCGATATCCGTGCGTGCACACCTGGTAGAGCTCGTCACCTTTTGAACCGTCGCGCAAAACACTGAACATCACGGCGAAACAAAAACAAAAGCGTGCGATGTTTTCCCGCGATGTCGTTCTCGCAAGCTAGCAAGCTTTGTCGCGCTAGCAAGCGACAGATACACACGTCGAGCGCGTCGAATTGGTGCCATGTGTGTGTTTTGTGCGAAGAGCGCGAAACGGCGTCGTGTTAACCTCTGAGCGCCGCGTAAATCCAATAAGACCGGAGACGAGAGAGAGAGAGAAAAGAGGAAGGAGGGTGTCAGGTACCGGACCGTGAGGTGAAGCCTACCTGCCGTACAGAGACTTGTACGATGTTGTGTGAGGCACGCGTAGAAGAGCATGGCAGGCGACGCACTATAGCAAACGTGTGTGGGAGATCCTATACACGTGTAAGTATATATATATGGAGTATATATATATACGTGTGGACCATGTCGTCGTGTGATGTTCCGTATAGCTGTTTCTCTCTCGCTGCTTCGCTGCCAGCTTGATTTGCTGTCGCTGGAAAGAGACATAAAACGGGCCGTTGCAGCTGCTCGCACCAAAAGGATTTGTGTCGCGCTGTGTATAAAGCATTTCCGTGCCCGTCGAACGACGCGCGATTTCGTTTGAGCTCGAAGGTCGCTTTCCTCTTCCTGATTTCATTTTATACTTTGTTTGCCTGAGTGTTTGTGTTTGATGACTTCGAAGGAAGCGTTGATACTTGCATGAAAATTCGCTCAACGGTTCTACGAAGACATTGCGTGTATATAGCGTATAGGTCGTTTTTTTTTTTCCTACGCCTTCTTCCCTACCTTCTCTCTGTATCATTCCCCATTTCCATTTGTTTTACCCTCTCTATCTCTCTCGTGATACTACTGCGCTAGGTAAGCGAAAGTTATGATCACAAAAATATCATTCAGTTTTATTAATGAAAAAAAAAGATCTTTAAAAAAATCCATAGCCAACGTTTTGCTAAAAGGTTCGGCTCTGCCGGTGTACGTTGTTGCATGACGGCGCAGCAGCTGATGTACTCGCAAGGAAGCAAAAACCGAAACGAAAATATTTTATTCGGAATTTTCATTGCGTGTCTAACATTCCGTGTGGCGAAAAAAAACTCACGTTACTGCTGTACCGCAGTGATGCCAGTGATGGTGGTAGTTACAGAAGAAAGAGAAAAAAAAGGTGAAAACACTGACAGATTTACAAAGCTACTGTTACGCAGCCGCATGTTGTAGTGCGTGCGGAACAAGAGAAAAAAAAGGTGAAAACAGTGACAGATTTACAAAGCTACTGTTACGCGGCCGCATGTTGTAGTGCGTGCGGAACAAGAGAAAAAAAGGTGAAAACACTGACAGATTTACAAAGCTACTGTTGCGCAGCCACATGTTGTAGTGCGTGCGGAACAAGAGAGAAAAAAAAGGTGAGAACACTGACAGATTTACAAAGCTACTGTTACGCAGCCGCATGTTGTAGTGCGTGCGGAACAAGAGAAAAAAAAAGGTGAAAACACTGACAGATTTACAAAGCTACTGTTACGCAGCCGTATGTTGTAGTGCGCGTGGAACAAATCCCGATATACCGCCCTGAACATTCGCGGGGGGCTTTCATCTGTCTTCTCTTGTATGTATCGAGCTCTGATCTCACAGATTCGCGTAGGTGCAGCGTCCTTCCTCTACCCGTATCCCTTCCTTACCCGTATTCACCTGCCCGCACTCTCATTATGTACGAAAAACCTACATGGCGTCTCATCAAATTCGTGCACCTTCGGAATGTGCACTCTCGAACACGTACGCTTATATATGGAAAGAGCACAAGCGAACGTGCCTATTGTGAGCGTACGGTCGGTTCCGCGCGACCTGACTGATCCGGTTTTATCCGCGTTCCAGCCTCGCCGCGAGCGCTAGAAGTCCTGGACCTCCCTGTAGTTTTTTTTTTTTCGAACGTTAACAAACACAGGGGGAAATCCTACGCGTCGACGTATACTATCCAATCCGGGAAACAGCGCTACGGACTTTGTGGAGTGAGGTCTGCAATGCGAGCCCTGGAAAGGACGGAGATTATAAAAAAAAAAGTTCGCTTCGGGGAACGCGGATTAGATCGGAGTACCCGACAGTGAGGGATTACTCGACTCGCAGCAGCTCGAGACCTGAATGAACACGTCTGATTCGAGTGCGTGGATGATGAAAACGGTCGCAAGTCGCGCGCCGTCGCATGTGACCCTTTTGTATATAACGCCCGGCAATTGTCGCGAACGACGTTAGACGACGTTACCGGTTGATACGGCGGGGAAACGTGAGAGGGAGGCGATCGATGCAGCGTTTAAAAGGACGGAACACACTGGACACTCTGGTAATCCGCACTGAAATTTGCAAAACGAAACTGTACTAAGCGAGATGCATGTGTGCGTCTCTGTTTCGTCCTGTAGCTTCGCGCTGAGGATTCAGCTGCGTTAGAGTAGCTGGAGGAACGTAACGAAAGAACGTGAAACCGCGTGTTTTGCTGAAGCAGTCAATCGATCAGTCAGCTTCGTGACCACGGAAGCAAGCGTATTTTCTCCGCGCGCAGGTTGCGGGCCGTCGCAGGTCGCGAAGGTCGGTGTGTGTGTGTGTGTGTGTGTGTGTGTGTGTGTGTGTGTGTGTGTGTGTGTGTGTGTGTGTGTGTGTGTGTGTGTGTGTGTGTGTGTGTGTGTGTGTGTGTGTGTGTGTGTGTGTGTGTGTGTGTGTGTGTGTGTGTGGTGTGTGTGTGTGTTGTGTGTGTGTGTGTGTGTGTGTGTGTGTGTGTGTGTGTGTGTGTGTGTGTGTGTGTGTGCGCGGCAAAAAGCAGCAAAAAAGCATTCATCGTTAGAACAGAAACCACTCAACACGAACATATTGCAAATATCAGGGGCAGGTGCGTTGAAGGTATGGAAGTGGGGAGAGTGAGAAACGAAGGGGAGAAGCCAGGAGGTTAACCAAGCTCTGGCGCGGAGCTTTTACTTGTTCTGAGCTTGTAGCTGACTACATGAACGGCTTCAACAAAGGCTATAGAGGCTTTTAAGAAATGGTTACAACCTAATAATAAACACAAGCACCGCTGCCCCCGGAACTGCGGCGCGCCTGCCATTCGCCTGTGCAAGACGGTTGGGTTATGTGGATTCCCCTCTAACCATGAATGCCGTCGTTCTGCTTGTGTAAGTACTTCGCACAATAACAATTAAAATTTGGTCGTGCCTTTCGAAAATACGAAGTTTGATCGAGTAGTTTTGCCGGAAGTTTTGCTGCAATTTATCGTAGAAATTAAGTTTTTCCGCCGAAAACCATTGACACTGGCACGCGTCTCCATAGAATGGGACATCGATGGCGTGGAGCTGCAGTGCTTGCACTTCTTCTCATGTTATGAAGTAAACCATGTGTACGGCCTCATGAAATGTGAATCCCGCGGGACGGCTTTTTTCTCTCCCATGGTATACTTCCAAGGACTCGAAACATAGTTAACCAGTTTTTCGAAACACGTTATAAAATTTATTTTCGGTACGTGGTGGGAATAAACTTTTATTCTAAATAGTTGGTCGATCTTTGTAGCCCTCGCTGCGTCTCACGCATTTGATGAGACGGGGTCTTGCGTCTCGGTCTTCGGCGTGCGCAAGCAATTACGCAAATTTAGTTCCGTGAAGTACAAGTTCAATTTGTTGTCCGCCCTCGAGTTTTCTCTCGAATAAAAAGCAAACGGCGAAAGAAACAGCGTCGCGCTTGAGAGAGCTATAAATAGCTCGTGTAAAGCATGAAACGTGTACACTGAAGAGTCAAACCGGCTCGCTTCTTCCCGACGGAGACGCGCTCCCATCTTCGTCGTTCTTTCCGGTCCTCGCTCGCGATTAATATGTCGGCCGCGCAAAATATTCCGCGCAGGTGAAGCCGGAAAAGCTGGAAAATGAATAAGTAAACTTCGAGACGGTGATATTACTCCAGGAACTTAAGATTGATGACGTCGGAAGTGCCAACCACCGTCGCGGTCTCGTGCGGACACAGGGAGCAATTCTGCGAAATTCTTTAAGTAGTGAAAAGAGGGAAAAAAAGAGAAAAGTAAAGGTAAACGTATTTTACAAGAGTGGGTACTGTAAACTTCCTCGAGTTGTCCGGGTCGGGTAATTAATTAGAAGCCTCCGCGGCCACTTCTGCTAGTGAACCCTCCCGCTTCCTATCGTTTTCGTGATTAATATTTTGAGTGGTTATTACAAGCTGGACGTTGCACTTTCAGTCGCTTGAATAAAATGCGCTCAGAAAAAGTGGTAAATAGTTTAGAGTACTTCGCACTCTACTATGGGAGAGCTGAATGCCGTCCAGTGAGCCTGACACTTGATGCTGAGGCTGGTGCTCCGCCGTCTTAGCATCAAAAAGAAGAAAAATATGTAGGGCGGATCAGTTTGTACAGACTGAAAACTAGGCGCGGTATCGTTCAAGTTGGAGCTGGAAAGCCGCGCTGGACCTTATATAGCTGGTGACATTCAATAAGTTAACTGTAGCGTAGTGGTGAAGCAGCAAGGCATTCAACGATACAGTAGCAAATTTTACAATTTTTTTTCTTTAGTCACCCGCTCTACAAGGCTTGCAGGCTCAGATAAATATTGGAATAGCACAGCTTGGACTTGTCTTCGGTGAGTTAGCGTGACGCCGCGAAAAATAGTGGCACCACGACATCACCACATGATGGTAGCATGACGTCAAAGACTGCCTAAGGTCGCCACGGCATCATTATGACGTCATAGTGACGCCATCGCATGACAACGTCGATTCGTTACTGGCGGGCCGATCGCGGAGACAGTGCTGAATCACGCGAGACGTAGAAAGCTTCCGGTGCCTCTGATTTCGGAGGCAGTGCAAAGTGTGGCAGCTTGGGCTAGTTGGTGTGGCATGACGATAGTTATAGCGCGAGAACAAAACGACGACACAAAGACGACTGGTGTACTTCGTGTCCTTCTTGTCTCTGTGTCGTCGTTTTGTTCTCGCGCTATAACTATCAGCAGTGCGAAACCACGTCAAGGACGGGAAGTTGTCGGAGGAAAGGATGTAGCCTGGAGGGGAGAGTGGGGGTGGCTCAGTGCATCTACTGAGAAGAAGAAACGACGTTTGCCTTCGAGTCTTCTTAGGCAAATGGATGAGGTACCCCTGTGAGTTTTCTCTATCTCCTTGCTCAATTTTAATAGCGAATTCGTAGATAATGACGTGAGGCTGCCTCTTAAAACTCCGGCGCAGTTGGGAAGCATACAGGCGCACTTATGTTTGCTTCTTGTGCAGTCGCCACCGCTGTATATGCTGTCGATACGACTGCCTGCCTGCCTTGCTTTTCTCTACGAACTAACTAAAACGAAACGTGCGGTGGCCTTTGCCGCGTATTCTGCGGCTGATGCGATGCCGTTCGATTTCGCTGCGACTCGTCTTGAAGAATGCATGACCGAGCGGCTTCTCCTTTTACAGCTTAGGGACTGAAGAGTGAGAGAAGACCGGACACGAAATAAAACATTAATAATAAAAGAATAAACAGGAAGGGGGGGGGGGGGTCGTGCATGACTGAACGTTGATGAACGGTGTCCCCTAGCACGCGTATTTACGTAGGTGGTGCTCAGGGGCTGCTGCTTTCGCGTATGCCGTGTTTACTCAAAGCTAGTTCTCGACTTCAACGACGGGCCAATGCTCTATAGTTGGAATATGCAACTTTTATTTATTTTATTTTTCTTTAAGGTAGATTGGTATGCCATCATTTGAAAAAGGAAACGATAGACGATAAAAAAAAAACAAAGGAGAAAGAAAGCAGTGGCTGTAGAAGCCAATCGTTTAATTAAATTGCCGGCTTCAGCGTTTCTTAAATGCCCATAGGGTTGTAAAGAGCGTGCCGCCGCAGTAGAAGGGGCAAAATTAATTTTAATCAACCGAAGGAGCTTTAATGACCGCCCAAAGCGTCGTCCTTTAAACTTCGTTTTATTACTTGTTTGTAACTTTTTTTATTCGTGATGTAGAAGGTGCTCTTTACGCACACGTTCAACGTCCATGTTCTCGGCAATATTCCTGCGGCGGTTATTTCAGAGACTTTGTCTTGTCTTTCTTTATACATAGCTGTTGCGCAGAGGGTCTCTGGTTCCATTCCCACATTTTCTGAGTAAAGCGATTCGCCCAGTTATCAGCACTTCGTCTTTCGTTCGGCTGGTTCGGCCGCTGTTTTTTTCTTCGTTTTTTAATTTTTCCTGATCCGCTGTACCAGTTCAGATTACACTCAGGCCGCGTTCACACTGAGCATTCCGGCCGCCGAAAGTGCTCCGAATCCGGTTCGGCGGCGGCGAGATCCGCCGAAAGGGCCCTCTCCTCGCCGATTGCTCTCGGACCGATTTTTGCGGCGTCTGCCGCCGAATCGTTCACCGCGGACCAATAGGAGCGCTAGTCAAGGAATTTCGAAAATTGGCGGCCAAGACCTACTCACTTGTTATGCTGCATTGCACGTAACTGAATGTTGAAACCAACGGGAGTTTAACCTACTCTGTGCCTACTTCGCTTCCGTATTTCGTGAAAGAGGTGACCGAGCTTGCTGTTGGCGTGACCGAGCTTGTTGCGTTCTTGCAAAGCAAAACGAACCCACCGACGCCAGCGGCGTTGGTGGGTTCGTTCTCTGCTCTTCGTGCATTACAAGACAGCCACTTGCCAGCAAAGTAAGCAGTATTGTTTTTTCTTGCGTACGAGAATCGTCGAAGTATACACCACCGGATATCTAAGTAGCGTTTGCGAGTTGCGACAACAACCGGGTGACAGCGCATCCATCCCGCGTTCACCCCGTAGTAGATGGCAAATTCGGCGGCGCGGGGCGCGTCCAGTGCGAACGACGCTTCGTTTCGGCGGCATGGGAATTTCGGTCGCTGTAGAAAGCGGATGTTTCAGTGTGAACTAGGCATCACAGAGCGTGGTTTTCTGTGGTCACGCGCTTATACCTGTAGAGGGAATTAACACATGGTTCATAGCTTTGTATGTATTGCGCTCTCACCCCAAATCATTTGTCGTCGTTCTATTCTGGTGATATAGCTATCGTCATGTCATACCAACTAGCCCAAACACCAAGCTCATCCCAAAGTTTGCGTTGAATCTAGAGACAACACGAAGGTCACTTCGCTCTCTGCAGCGGCAGCGTTTGTTAAAGCAGTGAACCGTTATAGCTTCTTCGGGGTGGTGGTAGTGGTTAGAAGATGAGAAAAGGCACCTAATTTCTGCAACACGGTCAGGAGCTCGGCGCAGTGCCTAACTTCAGGGTAGTGCCTTCTTCAGGGTAGGCGCTGTATGAGGTGGGGGCGACTTGAGCGCCCCTTCCACTCAAAAAAAAGTTGTCCCCTCCCTTCCCTCAAGAGCAAGTATAGTTAAAACATAACGCCCCTGTTCTCAGCTTCCCTGCCCCCCTGAAGGAACCCCTTTGTCGTGGGTCCCCCCCTCCCCAACTCCAGTGAAAAAACCCTGGCCATCTTCGTACGAAATTCCACTGCGACGCTTTCAAATTTGTTGCTTCGCCCTTGTGGTGAAACTTCTTTTTCCTCTCTCTCTTCCATTCATATCTTCAGAAGAATGCTTGTGCCTGAATTCGACGAAATACGGCACACGTATACGCGCTTCAGAGCTGAAAAAAAAAAGAGGTGAACGGATGACATTCATTAATGTTACCGAGCATGCGATACGACGACGCCTGTCACGGCGTGTGTGTAGCTGTCGTGGTGAGCATGTACACACGTCGCGCCTCTCTTGTGGGCGTCCTTTTAATCTTCTTTTTTTTTTTACTCGAGCCTAATGAGAGAACGCAGGACCTACTCATCTGTCATCGTCTCCGTCCTGCTTCGAGTCCATCCGCACTCGTCGTATGTTGCTCGAGTTTTCTTTTTTTTCCTTTTTTCTCGCATTGGTTTCTTCGTCCTATACGCTATCTCTCCTTGTCCATCTTTCCTTTTATTTCTTTGTACTTATTTTGTAGACCTTAGCAACGGCCGCCTTCGCGAGACTGGGTTGGCTATTTGCTGGCTGAATGGAGAAAATTTTAATGCGCTTTCCCCGAAAGATGAAAGTACGTGGTTCGTAGATGCTCTCTCATAGTTTTTTTTTACTTTATTTTATTTTATGGAATTTCCTTTCATATTCTCCCTTCTCGAGGTAGCACGCGAAGTAATATTTTACACAGATGGCAGAATATTTTATAAACTTGCTTTCGGTATTCAGCTGCCGCTCATGCACATAGTACAAGTCTCTCTATTCATACCGCATCGTATTGGCTTCGATCTTTCAAAAAAAAGCAAGCAGCGGACATGCAGAGACGTGCATGGAGTTTTAATACCGCTGTATGAATGTCCTCTGCTTGATTTGTTTTTGAACCTGCTGTGACACCGGCACTCGAGCAGTGAATGCGGGGCCTTATGCGATGTCTTTTCGAAAGGTCCCCGCAGCAGAAGTGCGTTTTTACTACCATCGTGAATTTTATCGGCGTGAGGGATATCTTTGTAAGAAATGAAAGTTCCTTGTGCCGAGCGACTTGAAACGCATGACCTCTTCTTAATTACGCCGCACTCCGTCGAGAATAACACTACAGTGGAGACAGCTCCTTTGTCTACAATAATGCTAGTAGTGAATTAATTAATCAATTCATTAAACTTTTTTTTCTAGACGGTGTTGGGAATCGGCTCTTCTTTTCTAAAGAGAGTTGGTGGAGCCCGAAAAAAAAAGTGCTCCGCTAAGAACGCAAAAGTGAACTTAAAGCGGTGACGCGTTTCTCACCAAAGCCTGTCATCAGTCCATGGCTTTTCGGCGGTAAATGTGGAAACTAAACAGTTCTTTGAATTTGGCATCCTTGTAATAGTACGGAAAGTTGGGCGAGTTGGTTTGAGGACATCATTGTAAACATTTCGGCGCGCACCCAATAGACGAGAAAACCAAAGGCGAGAAGGCGAGGCGCGCCCGTTTGTCTTCCCTCCTTTCGTTTTCTCGTCGGCTGTGTGCGCGCCGGAATGTTTCCCAGAATGTCCTCGACATCTTTGATCGCCAACTCGCTATTTTGATTAAAATTACCGCAAGCATTAAAAGAATGACGTAAAAGCTCAAACTGAGTAAAACTGTTGGATCATAATTGGTGCCCTTTTGTTGATGATTAAGAAGGGGCTGCAGTTTTTGTTCGCGCAACTAGGACAGCTTATGGCGCTCGCTTAGTATAGCACGTCGTACTGGGACAGCTTGTTGCGCTCGCTTAGTATGTCTCAATAGTTCGTCGAGTACGTTAGCGGGACGGCTATGTGCTCTCCCATAGTTGAGTACGAAGTACTCGAAATCGTTAAACCTTTTTTTTCTAAACACCAACACTCACCTACCTACTTATTTTACATACATCAATCTATATGAACTGGGACAGCGTATTGCTCTCCCGTAGAAGAGGACATCGTACTCTAAATTGTCAAGCATTTTTTTCTAAACGCACGCTACGCCTGCGCACAAAACTGGAAGCCGTCCAGGACCTCCATGAGGCGTGCGGATACGACGAAACTCTCTGGGCTCACGCCCTAATTTTCGTCAACAGGACCTCATCAAGCGTGAGGCCCGCGAGCGGCTTTATGCTCTGTGGAATACCAAGTACTCAAAATCGTTAACCACTTTTTCTAAACCGTCAGGCGGAACAGGGCGATGCGCCCGTGAAGGTCATTTTGTGTCGTGAACTCGTTCACGCCGTAATTTTTGTCAACACGGCCTCGGGAATGTCAACACGGCCTCGGGAAGTGTGACGGCCACGGGAATGTTTCGTGCTCTTCTATAGTAGAGTACCTAGTACTCTAAATCGTTACCCACTTTTTCTAAACACACATGACCTTCGTAATGGTTTGCGTATCGGGACGGTACACTGCTCTTCCATAGTAGACTATGAAGTACTCAGAATTGTTACCCTTTTCTAAACACGCATGTCCTCTGCGAAGTAGTAGTTGTGATCACCGGGACAGTCTCGCTCGCTGGATTTCGTGCCGACAGGTTGTGCCACCGCGATCTCCGACGACAGCGCAGCTCTGGGCCGACTAGCTCGCCCTTCGCCATCTCCTGACGCCGACAAGAGCTCTCGCTGAGTGTTGCCCCGTCTTCGGACTTCTGCGACCGTGTCCATCTTTCCTATATTCTCCTTACTTCCGTATGTGGCTGTCCCGGCGCCTCTCTTTCTTTCTGCTCCTCACTATACATTTGATTACTTCCTATCCTTTTTAATCCCTCCTTACCCCCATGCCCTGCGCAGAACTGTGGAGGTGCCTTCCATTGAGAGAGAGACAGTAACGGGACTGCGCTTATTTCTTCCTTTGCCCCTTTCAAAGATTCGCTCGCAGGATTTCAAGCTGGACGGTTGTGCCCTCGCGATCTCCGACATCAGCGTAGCTCCCGCCGACTGGTTCGTCCTCCGCGGTCTCCTGACGCCGTGCAGCTCTCGCATTGTGGCGCGCCGCCTTTGGACTGCTTCGACCGGGTCCCCACTTTCCTACCTCCTTCTTTTTTCCGTCGCTTGCCTGTCTATTTCTTCATCTATTTTCCTTTTATTCTTTTCATCCTTCCTTACCCTACCCCTATAAGGCACTGCGCCGTGTCGCCTGAAGGCAGACAGAAATAATTAGGTGCCTTTTTCCTCTTCTTTACAACCACTACCACCACCATCGCCACCTTTCAAAAGTCACTTATATCACCGGGACAGCATATGCCTCTCTCATATACGCATAGGCATATAGTGCTCTAAAGCGTTCAGGGTGTATTATGAATCTAAACACAATCATTCTTCCCAGCTTGAAGATGTCTCGTAGTGGGTCACCTGAAACAGCTTTATGTCCTTTCATAGTCGAGTATCATGTACTCTGAACCCTGAAAACTTTTTTTTTCTCCTTAACAGACGAACTGGGACGGCTTTCCGCTCTCCCATAGTACAATACCGAGTACTCTAATTAAGCCCTTTTTTATACACATTCCTCGTATGGGCCGGCTAACTACTCTCCCGTAGTAGTATATAAAGTATTCTAAATCGTTGAACACTTTTTCTAAACACACATGCTTGTTGTGTTGAAATCTTATTGATGTTCACCGTCCGTGATAAATTTCCGTGAACACTCCATCTCCCTTAGCGGCTATGGGGGAAGGAAAAAAAGGTGTCAAGAGAACCCCGGATCACTCATCGCATAGATCCCCGTTTTGTAATCGGCAACATTCCCACTCTATAATGAGCGGTTCCTTTCTCTATTTAGCGCAGTGCGCCAAGTAAATGTTGTGATCGGAATGCAAATCAGTCGCGTCTAATGGTGCATTCAGACGACGGACCGAATCCGGATTTGTCGTGGACGCGGACAGCTAATCCGCGGATGGTCCGCCTGCAGGCGCATCCACACGACGGACGGTGTCCTAGGGGAAAACAGCCGGATTACCCTCGACAGCAGATTCGGCGCTCACCTGCGCCCGCTGGCAGCAGACCGGTTTGAGAGTATTCAACATGGATGCCCACAAAAAGCGAAGCTTGGCTGCGATGTCTGTCGTGTTGTGACAAATGAATGAGTAGTGTTATTCTTTCAGGAGAAAAGGGAGTTGCTAGCAGGATATTCTTTCAACTACATTATTCCCCACTTGTAGAACTTCTAAACGTGTCTCCCGCCTTTTTTTTTTAGAAGCGGCACGTCGCCGGTTGCAGAAGTTGGAATATTTCACCACCATGACGGCTAAGAATCTCGCGTGTTAAGCGACGGCGGCGACATTTCCCGAACCACCAAAAGTGATTTCTGCATATTTAATTACCTGAGAACAAAGTCTCCGGAAACTAAGTAAACAATGCTCAAGCGTAGATGATGCCGACCAGTCATGCAGCTGTCCGCGAGCCATGGGAGACATGCCGCGAGCAGACGAAAAGTGTTCTGGTTGCCACCGACCCCAAGCTATTCCGCTGAAGTACCGGCTCTCCCCCGCCAGAATCCCGATGTGAGAAACAGGTTGGGTTCATCCGTCCGCGAGCCGCGCGGACGAGTCGCGGACGAGGAAAATCGCTGATGTGAGGTCACGTGACGCGCCGTCCGTCCCGCCACATCCCGATTCGGTCCGTCGTCTGAATGCACCATAAGCGGCTTGGAAAAGGGACAGCGCCTTTATTCGCCCTTACACAACCTTCCCAGGCGCCACATAGTCTGTGGCCCACGGCTTAGTTGCCGTTCGGTCGGTCGGTTGTGCTCCGTCCGGCCCGTCCGGCATCTGTCTTACGAAGGCGCCGATGTTATAGACGCGCGCGGTTTGATTCCTTCGATGCTCCTCGACTCTGACCTTTTTCACATACTTTTCAATTCGAGAGCCGGAAAAGCCACTTTAGTTGCCGCGTACGTGTGTACGTATGCACGAAAAGTACCAAATTGAAAGTGACACGTACCTATAATGGATCAGCGGCGACGGGCTGCTTTGTCTTCGTTCTCGTTCTCAACAGCCTCCTCGGTATTCTTGTTCGGCTTGCATGGTGCTACGCTATATGTTGTACTCATCTCAGTTATACCCAAGGAGGTAAAAAAATTCTTTAGACCTCCTTTGTTATACCCTAGAAAAAAAGAAAGAGAGAAAGAAAGAAAGAAGGAAAGAAAGAAAGAAAGCTGTCGTGCAACTAATAGACGGAATTTAAATGTAGTAAATAAAAAAATAAAAGCACACATGAAAGTTGGACGAAGAGGTGAGCTTGCCAAAACGATAATGTAAACGTAAATCCGACGTACCCTAGGTACATTTTTCTTTGGCAACTGTTGGTCAATGTCGGTTGATGTTAATCATCCGTTATTGTAACATCACCACTCTACACTTTCAGTCACAGTACGAATATTTTCTCCCATATTCATACACAACCATATGGGGCTGCGTGACTTTAGTTTCTTTTTTGCTTTCTTTAAATTGACAAACTATACAAGACGCTTAAGGCCTCCCGTGATGTCTTCCAGTTGCCGGTTTAATGCAATGCGCATCAAGATCAATGGTCCACACTGAAATGTCTGTTCCAGTTTCTGCCTACGACTCTGTCAGTTTTCTTTCGAATATTTCGTCCCCATTTTTTTTTTTGCTCTCACTGGCCCCGAGGTGTAAGAATGTGCTATCCCTAAGGCTCGGCTCTTTTGTGAACCTCTCTTCTGGAAACCTCTTTTCGTGTCCTCCGACGCGGTTTTTCTGTCCTGGTCTCGCCGCGGGGAATCCCCTCTCAATCGGACGTGGGGCGTCTGGCGATGACTGTTCTTCGCTGAAGTGAATCAACGCGTCTTGGAAGCGACGATGGAAAAGCGAAACCGGACATCTTTCACTCATACTCGGCTTGGTCCTTTGTTTGATCTTTCTTTTCTTTCGCTTCTTTCTTGTCGTGTCTTGGTTCTCTCCCTTGTTCTGCTACCCCGTGTTTGCTTCTTTCGCGTATGCGCTCGTATTGCTTGTTTGTTCTTTCAGCAGACCCAGTAGTCCCCGCCCTGAGCTCAACGCGAACGTTAGTGCAGGGCTACGCGAAGATATGTCAGCTCGTAATGGAATCCGATCAAAGTATGGGTGATGGTAGTGAAGGGACAGTTGTGAAGAGAGGACCTGGCCATCGTACACGACCTTGCTGACTCCTCCAGCTGAAGTGCGTGTGTGTGTGTGTGTGTGTGTGTGTGTGTGTGTGTGTGTGTGTGTGTGTGTGTGTGTGTGTGTGTGTGTGTGTGTGTGTGTGTGTGTGTGTGTGTGTGTGTGTGTGTGTGTGTGTGTGTGTGTGTGTGTGTGTGTGTGTGTGTGTGTGTGTGTGTGTGTGTGTGTGTGTGTGTGGAAAAGGAAGGAGAGGGGAGAAGAGTCGACTCTTTGGAAAATAGGATTTCCGTTTACCTCGCGTATGCTGCAGTGCTTTTTTTTCCTTAATAACGCCATTTCCAATAAAAGCACGCGGCATCAGTCTTGCTGTTTCAGAGGGCTCGGCGACAATGTTCGCAAACCCTGCAGGCCTCGAAGTCGTCCCCAAAATCGTTTAAGGGTTGTTACTCATCCTACTTATTCCTTTCTCGATCCAGTTTTGTGCAAAAAAAAGGGTATTTTTCTGCGCCTCCAGATACATAGACGTCGCAACCAAACGCCCTGCTATGGTTCAGTCGACATGTGCGTTCTGCTGTTTAGCAGCGTGGTCGTTGGTTCGATTCCCGCCTCTAGCGACTACTTGTTTTCATGGAGGTGGTATGCAATAACGCTCCTGTAACGCACTCTCTGGGCGCCTAGTGTGAAGAGCCATAAGTGATAAATATTCAAAGCTAACCCGTAGCGCTGTTACGTACCGATGTATAATAGGCAACGCGTGGGTTATCACATAAAAATTTGTGACCAACTTACAGCAACCTTCCGGCACCAATGAAGATTTCTCAGCCGCCATTTTAGATCTGCGCGTTCTGCTTTTCTCTGCTTCCTCCTGCCCACTTGTATATTGCGCGCGTCGTCGTCAAAACTTGTTCGGTTCCCGTCAATGCAATTTTGTATGAGAGATGTTGTTTTTTCTGGGACAAGAGCTTCAGATCAACATAATGGCTATATCATTAATTGATTGATTAATTGATTGATTGATTGATTGATTGATTGATTGATTGATGCATACGTTCTGCTGCAAAGCATATGTATGCTCTCATGGATGCAATTTCATTAGCGGTTCCCATGAGCTGTTCTGGGCTATTTGCAGCCATCACAATAATTAATCACTTTATTAATTAACATGTTTTTTATGTATTGGCCCATGACTACTCGAAGGCGAAAGCAGTCTTTTTTTTTTTCAGTTCTCATTCGGTGTACTGACCCTCCACGGAAAGCAGCTAGCTTTCTTTACCTCACCTGGTGTCATACTGGCTCCCTATAGTTTTCCCATGAATAACTACGTGGTGCTCATCGGATGACATCATCATGTGACGACATAACACTACACAGGTTGTCGACCTCTGACGTCATATGGTAACCTCCTCACGTGATTCTTTCCATCACTCGTGTTGACGCCGATGTCACTGACGGTCAATTTTGGTGTTTGATGAGGCGTCCATAGGATTTCCCCTCAATAAATTAATCTCTCAATCAATCACGTGCGCTATACTTGACTCCGAGGCTGTACGGACAAAAACGTATTGTCCAGCGGCCGAAGCACTTCGCAAATCAGGCGCGCCCCATTCGCAGAAACGTCAAGACTCGAGCCGGTCTTGGTTCTTTCTTCTCTTTTTTTTTTTGTTTGGCCTTTATTGCTAAGAACTCTAGCGAATGCCGTTGTCAGCCAGCGCAGGAACACTTGTAAACGGCTTCTCTCTCTTTCGTCGATCGAATCTGCGCGAACGCAGTGACGAGCAATCCCCTTTTTAATCCGGATAAGCCGAGATTATGTTTGCGCACTCCGAGAGTATAGGCAGGTTTAGGTATGGGAGACGTGATTTGTCGGATGTGGCGCCCAGTCAGGACACGTGCACGTGACAGACAATCCAGTTAGAGCTGCAGGCAGTCGGACGACCTGATATCTTCTGTTCGTCTCGGTGAAGGATATACTGCCGGCATCGGACTGCTTGTTTTGGACGATGCTATCTCGACTCGCTCCGGTGGAAGCCAAGCGATGAAAAGAATGGAGCAAACGGTAATGGGAAGAAGCGTTCGTTTTGTTCTCAGCCCGCAGGGAATGCACGAAAGCGAGGAAGATTCGAAATCTGGGCCAGTTGGTTCATGTCACTCGAAGCCAGTAAATTCGCGGGACATGAGAAGGAAGCAGGTGCACACGACGCTGGAACCAACAACTGTTGAGTGCTTCCTTTCAATAAAGGCACGGTTGTTAGCTCCGGAGTTGTGTGCGTCTGCTTTCTTTTTCACGTCCTGTGAATTTGCTGGCTTTTCTTCAAGTAACGTAAATGAAGCAACCACTTATGACCTAGACTAGCAGTAGACATACAGAACTTAAGGGGCGGAAAAAAAAAAGACTACCAGGCTCCCTAAGGCATTCGCTTTAGATGACTCGCAGGCTATACTACAGGCATATTCTCTTTTTTTTTTTCGTTCCAGTCAACTGCATTGATCCCCCCGTTGCAAAAAGCTCTCAGCACTTAGAGTGGTTTAGCACTGCCTCCACGAAAAGCTCACCTGCGACCAAGTGACGATGTAATAAGATTAATGACATCATATCACGCGACATCACGTTATGTCACGTCACATGAAGTGACGGTGTGTGACATCATCGTCGTATGACGTCATGTTACGTGATGTCATGCTAACGTCACGAACTTTGCTGATCTTTTTAACATCATGGTGACTTCTAGGCTGACGTTATCACATGACTTTCTTTTACATCACTCGTGTTCATGCTGACGGTTATTATTATTTTATTTTTTATGAAACATCTAAGGCTAATAAATAGCATACAAAAATAAGTATCAAATGGCATAAGAAAAAACGATATATATCACACGAAAATTTGACCGCACATACACAACACGTACATAATGCATAATACGTTCTGGATAAATGGCAGATAGAAGGCAGATGTACATACATAAAATGTGCGCGTCTATACTATATATATGCTCGTTCTTTCTTTTTTTTATTTTTCTATATATCAGTTCTTATTCTATCTCTATTTATCTGACCTCAATCTTTTTTTCTCTCTCTGTAGTAATTCTACCGCATTTAATGTTTTCATTCCAGTATTTCTCCCTCCTTTCCCTCTGACTGTGTGCAGTACTTCATTATAGTATGCAGTACTTGATTGTGTGCAGTACTTCAACAAAAGGTGGAAAATTACCGTCCAATTTCCGTCACCTGTGTATGCTGCAAGCTTTTAGTGCATATTATATCCAAAGCTATGTATATGTATCTTGAGGGCACAAAAACATTTTTTCCTAATCAGCATGGTTTTCGGCAGAACTTATTCACTGTAACCAAATTAATAGAAACAGTCGATGACTTCACGCGTGCCTTAAATAATAGTGTTCAGATTGACGCAATATGTCTCGACTTCTCCAAAGCCTTTGACAAGGTTCCCCACAGGGAGTTAATTAATAAGTTAGCACACCTAGGCATAAATTATAACATAATACAGTGGATAAGTGCGTACCTGACAGGCAGAACACAACATGTAGAAATAAACGGCTTCAAATCTGAGTTATTAAGCGTTACCTCAGGTGTACCGCAAGGTTTAGTTTTAGGACCGATATTATTCTTAACTTACATAAATGACATTTCATGCGGCATAGATAGAAGTACTACAGTGCGACTTTTTGCAGACGACTGCCTAATTTATAAATAAATACACAGTGAAGCTGACCAAAAAACGTTTAATGATATTCTTGATGCTGTCAGTAATTGGTGCACTGAATGTAAAATGGAAATAAATCAAACTAAAACAGCTGCTTTGCGCGTCACAAACAAAAGTAAGCGTGTCTTCTACTGCAATTACACTCTATGTTCTACCCGCCTGTCTACCGTCAATGAAATAAAATATTTAGGTGTAACAATATCCAGTAATCTAAAGTGGAAGACCCATTTGGAAAACATTTGTGCGGTGGCGGAGAGAAAACTATGGTACTTGCGAAGAAAATTAAGACTTGCTACGACTCCCGTTAAGCTAGCAGCATATCTCACGTATATTCGGCCAACATTGGAATATGCCAGCATTGTGTGGGATCCCTCGGAAATCAGCCTCAATAATATGCTAGAAAGAGTACAAAGGCGAGCTGCCAGGTTTATTCTTTCAAAGTACACCTCGACTGAGTCAGTAACAGAAATGCTGCGCTCTCTTCAACTGCCCACTTTAGCCAAACGACGGCAATTGGGAAGGATGAAGTTCTTGTTTTTATTGTCAAAAAATAAATTAAACATAAACTCAACAAAATACTTAACGCCACGCCGCGGAAAAAACCTAAGAAGTGTAAACGATTACACATACGAAGTGCCACAACAGCGTCTCAATGTATATGCGAATTCATTTTTTTTCAAAACAATTCGTCAGTGGAATGCTTTGCCATTACCACTGGTTCATTGCGATTCCTTGGAAAAGTTTGAGGAAGGGCTCAAATATATTTTTCTGTAAGCATGGTCTACTATGTTAATTTATTGCAATTCATTTGTATGCTTACTACGACTGCACTGTTTTTCCTTCAGCCTCAATGCCGGTGTTTCCAATCATATGTCATGTAACATTTACAAGTTCAAGTGTTGATGTTTAAATTGCTGTATGATTTGAATGTATTGATGTTTGTCATTCTTAGTATGTCCCACCCCTGTAACAGCCGAAAGACTAACAGTATTTGGAAAATAAATAAATAAATTATGGTGAGGTTGTCTTCTGTTGTTTTCAGAAGGCAGATGTACTCGACGTGGGTAGGACGAGAGGTGAACGAATTGGTGCCTCATTAGTGTTGTTACTACCTTGAAGGTACCACTAGTACACACTCTTCGTGGTGTGTTTAGATATAGTGTTTTACGATTATGAGTACTTCGTACTCAAATATGAGAGAGCAGTAAGCCGTCCCGATTGGGTTAGCAGTAAAGCTGGTTTAGAAAAAGTTGTTGAATTATAATACTTGATACTCTCTACTATGGGAGAGCGTAACTAGAGCCGTCCCGTGGGTGAGTATTAAAGAGTGGTTAACGATTTAGAGTACTTGGTACTCTACTGTGGGAGAGCATAAGAACTGTGCCGTGGGCCTCACACATGGTCATGTATGGAAAACCATTCTGACACATTTCTCAGTCGGCCCTTTCTACTCATTGTTTGAATGTGTGGGGTTATGGCTAGGCATGCGTTTTTCTTTCTTTTTTCACGGCGAAGCTGTTATTAGCCGAGTTTTTCATGTCCAGCGTTGTGGTAGGCCCCGCCGCGGTGGTCTAGTGGCTAAAGTACTCGGCTGCTGACCCGCAGGTCTCGATATCGAATCCCGGCTGCGGCTGCTGCTTTTCCGATGGAGGCGGAAATGCTGTAGGCCCGTGCGCTCAGATTTGGGTGCACGTTAAAAGAACCCCAGGTGGTCTAAATTTCTGGAGCCCTCCACTACGGCGTCTCTCATAATCGTATGGTGGTTTTGGGACGTTAAACACAGAAATCAATCAATCAAGCGTTGTGGTTGCGCTGATCTCGGGGACTCGTATTGTGGGGAGAGTGAGTTTCAGTCGGAAGGGGAGGGCCGCGAGAGGCGAGGGTGGAGGATGTCGAGGGGTGAACCTTCGATAAACGCGCCAACGAGGGGTGATAGTGTGGGGCAGTGCAGTGTCGGCGTTCAGGAGTTAGCGCTTTTCTAAGATGGCGAACATTTCTCATTTCTTCTGACGGAAAAGGCGCTCGACACGAGCGTCAGCGCGAGCTGACGTGAAAACGGGCACGTCGTTGCCGAGCTAGCCGCGACGTTCGTGCGAGAAGCCGATCCTAAGCCCCAATGAACGGAAGACTTGAAAAATACAGAAGTACTATATAGCCTGATGGAAGACGGGCATAAGCTGCGCTGTTTCGACAGTTTTCGTAAAGTACGGCTAACTGGTGTTTTTTTTTTTTGCGATGATGGCGAGCAAGCGCTCCTGATGTCGCATTCAAAGAGCTGTTTTCTTCCCACCTTTAACTCGAAAACCGCCGACAAATGGCGGGTCTTTGTGAAAAACAAGTCATTCGCTTCATTTTCATTCCTGCGTCCATCGCAGAGCTTGTTTATCGCAGTTTCGTTTCTTTTTTTCAAGACTCGACCGCAGTGGGGTGAGGCCAAACTGGCCCTCTTCTCCTAATGCAGAAACCTTGCGCATGCCTGAACGATAACTCGGTTTTCCTTGCTTTCGGAAAAGTCCTTGAAAGACTAGCCAGTTCTTAACAATTTCGTTCGACGACGTCTCATTCGTGATTAGCGATCAGCGTAGCCAGTCGCCCTAGCGCGGTGGTCTTGTGGCTAAAGTACTCGGATTCTGGCCCGCAGGTCTCGGTATCGAATCCCGGCAGCGGCAGCTACATTTCCGATAGAGGCAGAAATGTTGTAGCCCCGTGTGCTCAGATTTGGGTGTGCGTTAAAGAACCCCAGGTGGTCGAAATCTCCGGAGCCCTCCACTACGGCGTCTCTCTTAATCATATGGTGGTTTTTGGACGTTAAACCCCACATATCAATCAATCATCAATCAGCGTAGCGAGATGGTTGCACGTCTCTTCATTAAGATGCAAATATAGTCATGAGCGTGCGAAGGGAAGCCTTTCTGGGGGGGGGGGATGGTTCGTCGTTGCGCCCCCTCCCCACGCACACACCCTATTATGTTGTAGCGGACGAGACGGAGAGAGACGTGAGAGGACGTCGTGTAGGCCGCCGACGGGGCCGTGCCGAATCTCGCCACTCTATTACCCTCGCGTCAAAGCTCAGCGGCGGCCGCCAGCGTCCGTCACGCCAGGCGCGCGTACCCCTTCTGTTATCGCGCAGCTCTAGCTATGCATGAGGTGCACGAGAGGCGCGGCGCGGTGGCCAAGAAAATGATGATGATGATGATGATGATAATGATGATGATAATGCACTACCATGTCAATGTATGGGGTTACATTTGTGCCCCCCACCCGAGTTGCTGCGACACCCCCCCCCCCCCTGTTATGTCAGTGTATGGGGCTGGTCTTGTGTGCCTCCTGTTTTCTTCGCGCGCACGCCTGCGAATACAACCCAGGAGCGTGACCGTAGGTTGGTTGTTATTGTGGGGTTTGCTGTTCCAAAACAATTTTGGCTATGAGATGCCATAGCGCGGGGCTCCGATAACTTCGCACATCTGGGGTTCCTTAGCACGCGCCTTGAAATCGCGCAGTACACGTGTCTCTAGCATTTTGTCTCCTGTCAAAATGGACCACCGAGGCCGGCATAGAACTCGCGTCTTTCGGGTAATCAGCAGAGCACTGTCACCTATGAACAGCCGCAGCGGCTTGAACGCCACCTTTGTATCGTGCTCGTCGTCGTCGGCGGCGGCGTCATCATCATCGTCGTCGTCGTCGTCGTGGTCGTCATCATTTCATGACCCTTCGAAACCCTAAACCTTGCATTACATAAAAAGGGGGGGAGGGGTGGTTACAGAGTTGAAGTGACGTGCAATTCAGCGAATGCTTATAATGAAACTCAACAGCGTAATTGCAAGTATATACCAGAGCACGCAAGAGAAAATGACATTTCGGAACCAATTCTCGCTGAGAATAAGAGGTGTAGAACACACAATGACAAGAAAGCCCGAAATACATAATTAAAGTTATTTAACAAAGAATGTATACTTAAAGACATCTTGAATATTTTCTCCGAAGAGCAACCTTGGGCATCTGCCTCAGTTGCGCAGAAAGCAACCAAAGCACTGCTGCTTTACCTTAAGTCAACAAACCTGAGCGACCGCCTGTAAACTGTGTGTGCTCCCCGAGTGTGCTCGTGATTGTGTGTACCTTCTCATCTTTCTGCAACCTCTTTTCTCCCCTTTATCCCCTCCCCAGTGCAGGGTAGCAAACCGGATGTGCGTCTGGTTAACCTCCCTGCCTTTCCTTGCATCTTTATCTCTCTCTCTCTCTCTCTCTCCGAAGAGCAATGAAAGAAAGAAGTTAAGGGCTTGTTTTCTTTGTTAGACACAATATTAAGGAGAACTAACAGACAATGATGCCAAGAGAAGTATAGCCTGTTATTGGAAGTAATTGTAACGTAAATGTAGAGTAAGAAAAGTGAACTAAAAGATAACGTACCTTCGGCAGGATCCGATCCTTATTCTTAGCTTGCAACCTACCAGCTTGTGCGTGGTTGTTGTCGCCCATTCGCTTGTCTTTCGTTTTAATTGTGAAGATGTTTAGGCTCGAGATTCACTGCTGTTGTGTGCGCAGAAAACTGGCATCATCACGAATGGTCTATATACCCTCGAACGCACAGCCGAACTTAGCGCGTGCGACGCAATAACTCAGCCAGAGCGCTGTCTCTTTATCGTCTTCAGCTTCTCAGCTTCGCTGCCCCGAACACGTGCGCCCGGAGCGTTCTTTCGCGCTGCTCGAATTTGTCCGGCGTGGAACGCAATAACTCGGATGGGCGAGAAGAGAACGAGTACACAGTCTGAAAGAGAGAGTAATGAAGAGATACAAAGCATGAGAAAGGTAGACATGAAGAGAAAGCAAAGGTAAGAAAGAGAAAAAAGAAAGGTAGATAAACCAAGAAAGGAGAGAAATGAAGAAAGTGAAAGAAACATGGACAAAGCGAGATAAAAAAATCGAGAAATAGAGAACGAGAGGAAAGTGGAGAGAAAACAAATCGAAACAACTAATTCATTGATTTGTGGGGTTTAACGTCCCAAAACCACCATTTGATTATGAGAGACGCCGAAACAACTAAGGACGCCCAGCTCCGCTGTACCTTCTAGCTTGGCGCCACTAGTGCGAATGTGCATTTTTGTTTGTTTGTTTGTTTACTTGCTTGCTTGTTTGTTGTATTCCGCCTTTCGGACGTTTAGAATCTTGTGCACGACGCTAACGTACACGCTGCGTGACATGGCAGGCCAAGAAAGTGGCTGGTCGGACCAAGCACCGAGACCCCGTGGCCGAGAAGAGCTTCCTGGAGCTCAACGTGCGCAGCCTGCAGCAGCAGCACTACGGCGCCCTGCTGGGCGGAGGCGGCTCCCCGAGTCGTCCCTCCAGCGTGCCGGTGACGCCCAGCCACCAGCACTACCAGCGACCCGGCGAGCGCGGCGCCGAGCCCGACCTGCTCTCTCCGTCGAGCAACGAGGACAACACGTCGCCCACCGAGCTCAACCGGCACTTCACCGACAAGCCGCCGCCAGTGAAGAAGCTCGAAGACAGCTGGCAACAGCAGCAGCAGCAACGCTGCCCGAGCATCGGAGGACCAGAGGGGCTGGAGGTCAGTGTTCAGGCCATGTGGTCTGGTCCTTCGTACGAATGCGCAGTGTAAGAACCTTACAAGTTATAATTCATACTGGCAACTCTCGGATGTTGCGCGACCGAAGCGATCTTCAGCTCTACCAAACTGTGTTCTACCACAATCAAGCTGAATATGAGCAGCTTGCAGGCACGGGCGACGCCAGGATACTATCACGGGGGGAAGTGGAGTACCCACAGTGAGTTGTTTCAAAGAGGCAGGGAGGTGGTAGACTAGGGTCCCTCTAGAAGGGAGAGGAAACAGGGGGACAGGAGAAAATTTGGAGGAAGCTCCAACCCCCCCCCCCCCCCCGTGCCACACACGCGCACACACTCGTACCCACCCCTGGCGCCCTCTGTCCTTGCAAGAGATCGCTTTCGATTAAAAGCGACTGTTTTCGAATCACTAAGCTAAAAAAGCGTGCAGTTTGATTGAAGAAGTCTACAAGATAGGCCTGATATGACAGTTCTTGTGTCTTCACCTTCTGGAAGTCTTCAATAAGTGGCAGTGTGGCAGACGGAGCAGTAAGGTCTGCAGGACGCATGAGCTACCTTTGAAAAATACAAACTTCCGAAATTGTGACCTGATAAACGTCCCAACAGCTCTTAACAGTAGGCCAGATCCCCAAGAAAAAAGATGCGATAATATGGGGCACAGAACATCAAAAACGTGCTGGTCTAGGGTAGATGATCCTGTGCAAGGAGGCACATCACTAAAGAGAAAAGCGATTTTTCTCGCATGACTAAATTACGCTATCACAGTACAAAAGTCGTGGTCCTTGACGCGAGAAGTAACGCTTGATAAGCGAGAAAACGCTAAAAATTAATAAATAAGGTGACGTGAGTAGTTACAACATCTTTAAGATCCCGCACCAGGTACCATGACGTCATAGATTTTGATGCCGTTTACTGGGTCCCACGTAGTTCTTAATCGGTAAAAATGAAGTACGTTAACTTGTGAAGAAGCAAGAGACTTAACAAAGCAAGTTTCGGGAAGTTTCGCTGAGCCACTGGGGCCGAATTACAAAAAAAAAAAACTCTTTAAACAATCGAAAGTTTCGGTGCGAAATGTAAAAATTCAGACTCGTGACACTGATCTCCGACTGTATTACCGAACATGTAAAGTTGAAATTAATGACACTGGTGTTTTCAGAGCATAACTCGTCATTCTAATGTAACTTACTATTTCACCATAGTTTCACTCTAATTTCTGTAGTACTAATGGATCTCGTTTTTATCGATACATCTCTCCCTGTGGCTCTAATGAGCGACAACAAATACCACGTGTTCGTTCAGGCGACTGTCTTCATGGCGCGAAACGTTCCCCTCGTGGCGTTGCAGGACAGCGGCCGGGGTGCACCCTCGCCCGTTCCGATCGGCTCGCGGCCTCCGAGCTCGGCGCTCAGGTCCAGCCCTCTGTCGTCGGAGGCGTGCAGCGTGCGATCCTCGGTGCGCAGCCGGCGTTCGTCGGGTTCGCCCAGTGGCCGCCAGAGGAGCGCCTCGGGATCTCCGAGGCCCAATGGGCTCGCCGCCAGGGTCGCCTTCGCTCCGGCTCCGCCGAGGCGGTACGCGACTTCCATCACTGGTTGAATATGTGTCATTCACTCGCTGATTTATTGATCGACAGATCGATCGGAAGAATAGACTAAACGTCAGGTAGAGATGTACACCTTCACCTCTCGAAATAAAGTTGGGCAAGTTGCATCTAACGGTAATGTTCTTTCAAGTCATGGAATGTAACCTGACTCGCCAGTGTTTTGTGCGCCTCCCCTCGTGTAATGTCTCATGTGGTATCATTGAGGTATTATGAATAAATAAATGAATAAAGTAATGGAAAGACAGTTTCCAGGATGATACCTAGCTCTCTGTAGCTAAAAGATAAAAGAAAAGGAAGTAAATGAAATATTATAGAATTAGAAGATACAGATCAAGGAGGATTAAAGAAAAAATTGCTGGAGTGGAAGCTCCCGCAACGCCTTGCCGGCAGAAGTGAAGCCAGCTTTTGCCTCTGCCAAGATGGCGGAAACATGCTTTTTTTCTCATAGTGCTTACTTAAAGATCAAGTGGTTTTGATATGTTAGGTATATGCTACGTCAGTTCTATATTAAAAGATGGTTGTTCCCGACGAAATTACACACAGAAACGAGTATGGATGACTGAATCTTTAAAGAACTTTGCCTCCAATTAGAGGCTCACTAAGGAAAACTAGTAACTGTAAGACGCACTTGGAGCTTTATGTGACCCAGAAAAGTTTCCACATTAAACTCGTTGGGCGTTCGAGGGAAACGCTTCGTTTTTAATCGCCATCTTGCCAGAGGAACGGCTTCACTTCTGCGCAATCATTTCCACTCCAGCATTTTTTTAAATCCTCCTTGGTACAGATGAACACTGATAGACATGTGTGACATCATCACTTGAAAGCTAATTCGTAACCTTGAACTGCATGCGTCCTATTATGCCCTTTGTTTCTATCTTTCCATTTTCCTGTCATGTTGTAGTAGTAGTAGTAGTAGTAGTAGTAGTAGTAGTAGTAGTAGTAGTAGTAGTAGTAGTAGTAGTAGTAGTAGTGGTGGTGGTGGTGGTGGTAGTAGTAGTATTGATTACTTGCAGACGCACACACTAAGACGGACAAAGCGAAAAGCGTCTTATACTCCTGACAAAGTATTCCGCACCCGAAGCTGACAAAAGAAATCAATTTCTTTACATTACAAAGCAACCCCCCCTCCCACACACACTTCATTTGTGTAGACTTATGCATACACTTGACGCGTGACAGAGCGGCAACAAATTCATACTTTTATAGCGTTTACCATCTACACAAGCTCGCTCCTTGGCAGACACACGGGTCAGAAGTTTGTCCGCTTTCAACCTTATTCCGGGAGAACGCTTCGCCAAAAGTTGCGTTTCAGCGAACGCTCATCGGCTGGTACGTTCGGTGCGACGCTTTGAGTCCTTCGCGGGCGTTTTCCGTCGCATCGTATTGACGACGCTGCGACGCGGTTAGCGCCTTGTGTCAGGACGCGCCACGGCGTCGTTTTGAACCTGCGCGCTCGACTGGCGCGACAACGGCCCGAGTCGAGCGTGGCGCCGAGTGTGACGCGTATGAACGCTCGAAGGGGGGGGGGGGGGGGGCAGTCCCGAATCATTTTGTCTCTCGCTCGAATAGCCGCATGTATAACACGGTTCTTGGGCTGCTGCTTTGCTATTCCTGTTTGCTTCTTTTATTTTTGATATTATTTATTATCATTTATTCATTTCTGAGCGCGACTGCCCTCAAAGCAAGCCTACACTAAAGTCGCAATACGAATGCTCTTGCGTTCGCGTTGAGAGTTTGGTTTACTCGCGAGAACTTTCTTTTTGTGATGTAGTTTAATACCATGCGTTTTTTTTATATATATGTATTGGGTTGCAGCGTCCCCCGCGACAACTACTATAATGCGTATCTGTCCCCCCACCTCGCCGTTGACCCCTCTTCGCTCTATTCTTTTAACTGCCGTTTATTTCTATGTTTCTTTTTTTTTCTCGCTGCCGTGGTTAATCACGCGATAGGGCAGCGTTCGCACGGGCGCGCGATTGAAGAAGGCGTGCGATTGAACAGTGCGTGATTGAAGAAGAAGAAAAGACGAATCAAGAAAGCTTAGTCGAGGAATGAAAATCAGATTTAGAGGAAGTTACGAAAGAAATAGGAAAAAGAAAGGAAGGAAGGAAGAAAGAACAAGTGAAAAGTTTTGGAGAAGTGAGCGTCAACCATGTCGTTTTCATGCGACGTTCGCATTTCGCGCGCGCGTGTGTGTTTCCCTCTTCCTTTTTTTTATTAATTTATGCGTGTATTTATTTGCTTATTTTGTAAATTTATTATGTTGCTGTCGTTAGAAGTCGTCTTTGTGACAAGAGTCATTCGCGTGGGAAGTTAGCTGCAATCGTCGTCGCCTCTCCTCGTCGCCACGAACTTTCATTCGACTCGAAAAAGAATTCGTGCTTGGCTTTGCGTGCGTTGAGAGAGAAGGGAAAGAGAGAGAGGGGGAAGAGAGAAGAAAACGCTTCTTTTAAGTGGGGCGGTCGAGGATCCCTAGTAAAGGCGTGGGCGAAAAAAAAAAGTGATGAGAGAAAAATGTGAACGGCGAAAAAATGGGGAAAAAAGAGTGTCAAACAAAGAAGCATACACTACATGCGGAGGAATCTTCGGTGAAGAAGAGCGCTTCAAAGTCGCGACTCGTTACGTAGCACGCACAGAGCAGAAAGACGGAAGGAGAATGAACTTTGAAGAATATAAAATTCGGAGGGAGAGAAGCGAGGAGGGAGAGAAAATGATATTCTTGAACTCTGTAAAAAGAGATTTCGACTGATAAGTAGGAGAGACTGAGACGGAGAGGCGAAGAACAGACTTCGCGCGCTGAGGGGCTGACGTGCGTGCAGTTTCTAATGTGGTTGTGCCACTTTTTCGGCCCGGCGCCACAATTCGGCTTTCGCATCTTGGTTGTTGTTTTTTTTTTCGGTGGAACGAGTCGTGTCTGAATTCGGGAAAGTTACGATGTAGTGAGAGAAAGTGGTAGACGCTCTTTCGCTGGCAGGAGTCAAAAGACGGAAGCTCTGTTGTACAGGAGGTTCATGGGATTGTGGGGGAGTGGGTGGGAACTTTTTGGGGTGCCTTGCGCGGCTTTCGGAACAAAAAACCCAGAGAGTAAAAAAAACGCGACGGCTCTGCCGACGATCGAGTCAAGGTCCGTGCGCGCGCGATTGCGGGTCCTATAGCGACGCGCCTGATTTATACACGGCCGGAAACGGAGCCGAAACACAATGGGATGAGACCGAGCCGGATGTAGAGTACGTGCGCCACCGCGGCACCCGCCCGGAGGCCGCGCAAAAAACCAGGCGAGCAATCGCCTCATGCGAGACTCCTCTCTCCTCCGCCCCCTTTCCGTCCACATTCAACAATACCCGCTGCGATTTCCATCTATCCGCTGGCTGTCTTATTCGCGGCCCGCCGATGCATGGACAGCTGCGCAGCAAAAGTAGATGGCTCGGTCGATTCGGAGCCATTGTCGACCGGAGCTGCTCGTTTTTTTTTTGTTTTTGTTTCCTTTTGTAATGAAGTGACAGTCCAAGATGTCCATCAAACGCGAAAATTGACCGGCGGCGGCGTTAACTTGAGTGACGAAAGAAAAAAAAAAACGCGTGATTACGTCGCCACATATCGTCATGTTCTCATGACGTCACGTGATGACGTAATCGCGAGACATAATCGCATGGTGAAGTGTTGGCCGATCCCGGAAGAAGCGCGAAAAGCAGGTGAAGTGCACAGAGTTCGCAACGCGTGCGATTTTGGAGGCGGTTAGAAACCAGGTTAATAGGTTCGTAAGTTAAATGAGAGCGAGGGGGGAGGGGGACAGGACTGGCATAGCGACTGAGGAAGAAAAAATTGATATGATAGCTTTAGCCATCGCGTGGCCGAGACGAATGGTAAAGGCGAATGCTCTTGTCCATCAAAATCGGCTTGCGATTATACGAAGTGTTGCTGGGCGTGAGTTAGACTCCCTGTTGAATTTTGGTTATAACGAAATGCATAAAAGATTGGGTACTCTTACTTCCTGAGTTCAGTACTAAACTGTATTGTATATCCAAAGCAACTCACGCCAGGCAACAAAATTTTTAAAGTCACTTGACCGTTTTTTTTTTTGCTTTGCCTCATTCGTAGTCACCTTGCAGTGAAGCCACCTTCTAGCAAACAGGGTAAATTGTGAGAAATTAATAGTCATCTTTAGTTCTAGTTTATGAGCGAACAAAGAGTGTATCGTCGTGCTGCGACATGATTTTTCCATCTACCATTACCTCACCTGCAAGACGCTAACTGCATGCGCCATGACGAATAGCACAGATGATGTGCAAACCACAGAGGATGTACAAACCAATGACCCGTAGAGGTGGCACTCGTGCACGTGACGATTGAACACCCAGAATTAACAACCATTTTTTTAAGCCGATAGTTTTTTTTTTTGCAGACATTCGACGCAAAAATTTGTCTATCTATCTGTCTGTCTGTCTGTCTGTCGGTCTGTGCATTTGTCTGTTTGTCCACTCTTGATGGTACCGGGTAATCTGAACGGCACCAGCCTCCATAGTGTAGGGCTCTGTGACCACCTGGGGTTCTTTAACGTGCACCCAAATCTGAGCACAGGGGCCTGCAGTATTTTCGACTCCATCAAAAATGTAGCCACTGCAGCCGGGATTCGATCCCGCAACCCGCGGGTCAGCAGTCGAATACCTTAGCGTTAACACTAGACCACCGCGGCGAAGCTTCGTGTATGCCACGAGCTTCACTGTATTCTCCCTCATCTTGCCACTATTGCGGAGCTGCCCTATGTTTTAAAGACGGTAGTTTTTCTTGGGGACCTTTGACGCAAAAACTTTGGTCTGTCTGTCTGTACGTTTGTCTGTTTGTCCACCATTAATGGTACTCTAAATGTCACTAAAGTGACCAAAGGATACTCCAAACGGCCAACCCCATCCGCAGCACCGACCAATGTTGCTCAAGATTCAGCGTTCATACTTGTGCGATTGTCAATTGAAAAGCAATTATTGCGCATATCTAGGGCACCATGACTACACGTATATATTCTGTATGTGCGTCTTTTACTAGAAAAGGCATACATAAGTAATTCTAAAGACCGTAGCATTTATCACACTGCACTGACCGTGCACCGCTTGCACGAAAAAGCGAGTGTTTCCAACGCTTTGCTAAGACGATACGGTGGTGGCACTTACTTGTTGCCTTGCGTTCTACACCTTATCACCTCTGAGATGAGCGCGCACGCCTGTCTCAGAGCCACGCGCTTCGTTTTGCAATAAGACTGCCAGGCGGCACTCATGTCTCACGTGCGACGTGACTTGATGCGTTTGTTCGCCTCCGCTGCACACTCTAGGCACTCTAGCAGCGCCTCCAGAATACCATTCACCGATTTTCTTGCGCAGAACATCAAATAAATTTTTTGTTCACTCTCTCCACACACGAGACTATCGTCTTTCGACGACATTTGCAGATTAACATGCAGATACGGGGCCAATTTTTTTACATCTTGGTACTGACTTCTCCCTCATAAGTAATTTCCTGTATGTACATGGCCAAATATTGCAAAGGCACATCTGCTGCAATCAAAGAGGCCAGAAAAAGTTTCAGTTCTCCACAGCGTCGAACCACAAATTATACCCAGTCAGTTATCCTAACCACACTTGTAAGATCTGCAATACCCAGGTAGCCTAGCTCCCGGATATGCTGTGGGAATGCAATACCGAGACTCTCTCGTCGAGATGACACGCCGCCTTACGCAGCTTTGACCTCGACGACCAGCCTTGGGCTACCCAGCAATCCGGCGAAGCGGCAGAGAGGCAAGGCCTTAACGTCCCCACGTGGGAGGCCTAGGCCCAGCCAACTCAACCGCTGGTTTAATTACAAGTTTATTTCTCCTCTAAAGCATCTATAGGTGCACCACTGTCACAGGATGCCTTTTCTCTTGTTTCTAGGCATCATCTTGGAGCTTCGCACAATATATTTAATTATTGACTCGTGATGACGATATTGAATGGGTGGCGACAAGAGTGATCAGGGGAAAAAGAGGTGAACAAGAGGTTGAGATACAAACAGTCTAAAAAAAAGATTGAGTGCTTGGTCTAGAGTTTGTGTGTTTATTACGTAACAGTATTTTTGCTGCTAAAATCTGGGACACCAGCCGCTAGGGCACCTATAGGCTGACATAGCTGTGGACATAAATCTTGTTTCTTTACATTCATTTCTCTTTTTTTTTCTTCGCTTTCAGGCATGACTCCCTGAATGTGAACGAAGAGGAGGAACTGCGGGAAGCACCATGGTACCAAGCTGGCATCCCCAGGTGATTCTCACTTCTCTTAAACAGTTAGCGAGCATTCCCAAATATACTAACATGAAACACGTTAACAAACACCATTTATTTTTCTTATTGTCAAGTTGTCCTACACTGCACCCCCTCTTCGCATGCAGAACTCTATGGCTGAATAAGTTGGGCTTTTCATTGAAAAAGTATGATTAAAAATGGAGGCTTGGCAAGCAATTTCTGTTATCGGCATGCAACACATGTGCCCGCAAGATACTTACAGTGGTATGTGGTGCAAGCTGATCTAGAAGGTCAAAACATATTGTTGGTCTAGTCTGATCCTTTTGGGCAGTTAACAGTGTGAAAGCTAGACCAAGGACAACTGAGAAGACCGAGAAAAGGACGAGGTAATGCGAAGGTTTTAGGACCATCCCACAGAATGTACAACTGATAAAGCTAACGAGCGACTCTCTGTCACAGCTTGTATCTGTAGGCCTGTCGTAAATGTAGCTTGTCGGAAAGAACAAGAAGGGTATCAGCGTTATATTGTTATCTCATCCTTTCAGGAACTCATTCAAAATTATTATTGAAAAAGCCACCCGGAGTTCGAGTCAGTAAAAATGCCCAGAGTTGTCCTAGTGATCTTGAAACTTCATGCTTAGCATGCGATAATATGTGCCTTGAATCAAAACACCCTCATAGAAGGGCACCACGCCGTTGCAAAGTAAATGGTTGAAACAATTCACTGCCCTCGTCAAAACAAAAAGCTTGCGCTAGCTGAGGAAAGAAGTTCTAGTTGACTCACACATGGACGCAAAACGAGGTAAAAAGCCATTTGCAATGTTATACTCCCTGCTTTGCTTAAAGACATTACGAAGCAATGCTAGCTTAACTCCACCCGATATTTCTGAGGATCTCGAATAAAGTTGTCTCTCACTCGAGGTTCTTTTTCCGAAAATTCCACCTGAACGAGAGTGTTTGCAGGTTAGTCTGATGCCAAAGAGTGTTCTCATATATACAGGCCAAGTGTTTGCAGCCCCGCAAAAAACTCGTGGCTTGAGGAAATGCACAAAATATCAAGTTAGTGTCCTGACTCCTTGCAAGGGGGTATCAGGTCTATCGGTATAAAATTTTTAGGTTGAAGAGATTATCGTGATCTATCGCAATTGATAACATAAGAAACTGTACTTCGGTTCAACTTAAGATTAATTCAAGAAACGCGTCTCTAAACGTGACTGTTTCTATGTTGTTCTGTTGTTTCCAAGGTGTACCACCAACTGACTCAATTTTCAGTTTTGTTAAGTCAAGCAAGTGATTTATTGTACAAATAGAACAAGGAGCAGTTTGCTGACACTGTGACACATTTGCAGGGAGATTGCCCTCGAAGTGCTATCGCAGGAGCCAATCGGGTCGTTCCTGGTGCGCCAAAGCAGCACCAAGCCCGGGTGCTTTGCGCTCTCGCTGAGGGTTCCCAGGAGCATCCAGCCGAGTGGCATCGCCCACTATCTCATCATGCACACCAATAGGGGCTACAAGATAAAGGTGAAAAAACAAACAAAAAGCTATTCGGCCAGTTGCACGTCATGAAAGCCGCCCAACAACAAACATGTAAGCAAGCGAGATCATGTACATCATCATCATTTCGAGCATTACCATCACGTCAAACAGCGACTGCATGATGACGACGGCAGATGACTACTGCTGCTGCTACTACTACTACTACTACTACTACTACTACTACTACTACTACTACTACTACTACTACTACTACGAGACACAGGGTAGATCTGTAAAAACAATGTGGCAAGGTTACAAGAAAAACAGAAGTTGTAGACCGTTGAGCACAAAGAAACATTTGAGAGACAGTCCAGACAGTGATTAGTATTTCGTCTCGATTTGATTGATTGATTCGTGGAGTTTAACGTCCCAAAACCACCATATGATTATGAGAGACGCCGTAGTGGAGGGCTCCAGAAATTTCGACCAGCTGGGGTTCTTTAACGTGCACCCAAATCTGAGCACACGGGCCGACAACATTTCCGCCTCCATCTGAAATGCAGCCGCCGCAGCCGGGATTTGATCCCGTGACCTGCAGGTCAGCAGCCGAGTACCTTAGCCACTAGATTACCGCAGCGGGGCTAGTATTTCCTCTCAATGCTAAACATAGGCTATGAAAGATGGTAGCGAGATAATTTTAACTGAGGCATTCTGGTATGCAGAACGTTTGTCCTTGCTGCATACGCGTGGTCGAGGATGACGTAAACATCAGAAACATTATCTGGCTCTACCAATCACATGCTGTGAGACCAAACACACTGTTATGACATGCCTATAAGATTGCGCCTCTGGTCGGAGCCACACAGATTCAAGGTGTAAGAATGCATTAACTACATGAATGAATAAGCCTGGCATATAGTAAAGATTCTCAGCTTCTATGTGCCAAGATGGTGATCAATATGGTTACAAGACTATGTACGAAGATGACAATATGATTTTGAGGCATGTCGTAGTGGGGAAACTCCTGATGGCTGGGAAATGAACACATGGCCTCATACTCATATATAATACCTAAGCTGTAAAATCTATCTTGGAGAATGCCTTATCTGTGACAATAAAGCATTTTTGTTCGAATGCTAAGAAGAAAAAAGTCACAGGAGTTTGCATGATACTATTAAGGAACTCGCGCGTGATGGTATTAAGGAACTCACGGTCCAACCACTTGTGGCCTTCAATTCAGTGGCAGGGCTATAGAGCCCGTAAACAAGAACTTCCCTCTCCACTAGAGGAAACTGTCCTTGTTTTGACCCGCAAAATGCGCAGTCAAACCTTTTTCATAGCCCGAAGCTCAATTCTACAGTAACGATTGCGCACAGATTGATGGTGAAGTGTCATACAGCCTGTTGGTTCCCATGCTCCAGTGCATGCTTGACCAACTTCAAGTTTAAAACCAGCTGTATGGCTAGTGTACTGGCCGATCGAGCCCTGCGCAGAAGGTGTCCAATGGAGTTCACCTCGACTACAATGCACAGTGTACTACAAGCCCGACAACACAAAAGGAACATTGGATGGCAGCAAACGCACAGTGCGGATGCACGTCTCACCACCAGCGTGGTTGCCATGGTTGCGCTTTGTTTTACTGTGCCAGAAGCTTATTCTGTGTTCGATAGATGGAGCTCTGGCGTCAAAGGCGCGACATTTAAATTTTAGTCGACGTTGCCCGTGCTTGTTCTGCTCGTAACTGTTTAGCATGGTTTTTAAACCAAGTTTTGACTTTTGCTGCGTCGTTATTTTATGGCATAATGGAGTGATTTAACATTGTTTCGATTGTCAACAGCAGTGGCAATCACACTGAAATAAAATGAACAAATACATTAATAATAGATTTTTTTTTCAAGGACCAAGGTGGGGGTGGGTTCATTATGCCAGTGGGTTCATTACACAGGTAATAAGTATGGTAAATGCTGTCAATATAATAAATACTTCTCGCCTTTCTCTAACCTTTCTCGTCTTAACCTTACCAAGTCGTCAACATGCTAATTCTCCTCCTACTCGTGGCTCTCACAAACTATCGTTTAACATTTCAATCTAAATATGACATGCCCAAATAAATTTTCTCCCAAGTAATTGAACGGGTGAAATTTTTTCATCTGGAGACGTTCTCGTGCAACCATTTTGCAATATTTCATCTGTAAACTATGTATGATCTTGCAGCAAGTTAATACAAGTAAATAAATAACAGCGCGAATGTCATCCCCTGATGTATCGCTACTAAATTACCTTGAACAGGCAAGGAACCTACAGAGATCATGTCGTGCCCTTGCCATCTCACAATCCAACACGCATGACAAAGGAGGCGCAGACACTTGGTGCACCAGTGCCATGACATCACTGGGGCGCCCATATAAATGCTGTTTTGCAAGCTGAATAATTATTGCTCCATGGCTAGAATCAATTCGTGCACAGAACTTCACACGCAAGTCATTGCTTCGCAAGTGAGCCATGACACAGCTGAGACCCTAAGAGTGTTTAGCGATAAGAATGTGTAAACAACACAACTTGGCAGATCTAGCTGCAGCTTAGCAGCCAGTAATTTTATGAAGTGTAGCCAAATGCATAACGCACTGTTTTCTGTTCTATTGCAGGGCTTTACAAAGGAGTTTACCACCTTGACATCACTCATCACGCATCACTCGGTCATGCCAGAGCTGCTGCCATGCCCGCTCTCCTTGTACCGATACAATTCAACTTTCCGGAAACATGGCTCAGCTGAGGATATGGTGGACATAGATGAAGACCCTGACTACACGCTGCTCTCAGATTTTCGCAAGATGATGGCCGACGCTGTTTGACTTGCGGAACAGGCTGCATGCTAGTCTTAATATCTATCTGGTGAGTATTGTCGCTGGTCTCTCAGTGCAAATGATTCTCTATTGATACTGCTAAAGATGCAGACATTTGTTCAGCAGATGCCAGCTCAGCGCCAGCAAAGTTATTCTTCAGGGACCTTAGTCTCGGTCATCAATGTCCGAGTCCAGCTGTGCCTAGTCTTATGCCGAATCTGTCTAGGCATGTTGAGGTGTTTTCTATTACACTTTAGAAGAGGCAGTTAAGCTGTAGCTCTAGAAATATGGCTGTCCAGATTAGTCGGGTTTAGGCAAAGGAGGGTAGGATGTGTTACAGAGTTAAAAAAGTGCAAAGAGAATGCTCTGAACATTGGATGATGCACCTGCTCATGTGGCACTCATCATGTCTAATAATGAACAAAGCAGCTGCAGCATGTCAACCTTGTATGTTTTCTGCTGTGTTTGTCAAGCAACCGCTAGCGTAGCCGACAAGAAAGGGGGGGGGGGGTTCAAAGCTCCTTGCCATCGAAATCTTTATATTTTGTATTTGTACATTTAAAACCCGCAATAACGTAATCGGCAGTGAAAGTTAAAATTTTCCTTTTGCAGACATATCACTAGCGCGAGAATGCACCAGAAAAGACAAAGAATTGACTAAAAGCACATTTCCAAAAGTCGATAAGCTTACTTTGCCGAGCAGCAACAAGCACACAAAGCGACTGCTACCGCGCCACACACGTGACCATGCGTGACAGCAATGGGTACGCAAAGCCAACAAAAAAACTTCGTGGGGATGTGTATTTAGCTACGTAGTCCCGGATTATGAGTCGGTACAACAAGCAGGTGTTTCTATGTCAGCATAATAAAATATTAACACGTGCTTACTGCACCTGAGATTCTTGACATTTGTTTTTATAGATGTAGCTGGTACTGCTAATTAAATGCATGTTTGGTTGAGGCACTCTGCAGTCACACGCATTGATGGGCAAACCATCATCACGATTGTCGCAGCAATTTTTTGTAAACGATGATGGCAGCTGCTGAAGCGTGTTGTGGCAATAGTTTTTCACAATTTAAGTCAACCATGAATGCATTTAGGCAGTTTTTCAGTGCAGTTAATGTTACGAGAGCAGATTATTTGCGTGCTCTTATTTAAAATAATTCGTTAATAAGACACTAAGGTAAAAAATATGTTTTATAGTCGCAGGTTACGAAGAGAAAGAGAAACAACATTTATTTACACATCCGGCGTGCGGGAAGTCACCGGGCACGCAGGGCGCAGGTATTACCTATCTGAAGACTATGGCTAATAGAGTCCTATAGTCCCAGGGCCTAGATCTTGAGGACGTTTTCCTCCGGATAGGCACTGGATACTCGGGCTCCTCCACTCCCGTTGTCAGGGGCGTTGGCTCCCTTTCTCCTCTGCTTTGCCAGGGCCTCCTCGCACACTGACTCCAAAAGGTGTTGCCTGTTGCTCCGAAAATATTCTTTGCAGTGAGAATTTTGTTACCCTTTGTAATCGAAGGCTTCAACTGTGTGTGTGTGTGTGTGCGTGTGTGTGTACTCGCACAAACATACATAAAGTATGGTTGAATAACCTCCCTCACCCGAGAAAAGGAAAAGATGTCCAACTACACTACTGCAAGTAACTGCTTCTAGAAAGTCTGAGTCAGTGCTCATTTTAGTCCCTCCTTTTCTGGCTTCATGCAACCACCAGCTAGCCTGTTTTTAAGCCTTGATATATTCTACTGACCAGAAACCTCATAATTTCTGCAGAAAGAATCAAACGATACTAGTAAGTTAAAACACCATCAAAGCAGTAAGATTACGAATCTGTAACTGTATCTGCTGAGAGCATGTGAAGGTAAACAGATACTAGTTTGTCCACTTTCAGTGCTAATTACTAGTTTACAGTGGGTGTGCAAAGTGCATTACTTGTTTATAGTGAGAATTAAATTGTTACTGATCAGTGAGTTCTTTCAATAAGTTGCCAATGTATTTGTGGTGCATAATACATCGGTTATGTCCCGCATTCAATGTCCTAACAGTGCAGTGCAGTTTACAGCGTTTTGGTACATTTGTTAATAAGGGAGTCTGAAAGCTGTAATGTTCATGCTGCAGTTTCACAATATCATTCATCTCATCAAAAATAATGTACTATCACTAGAATACAGTACCTACTTACCACAGTCTGTATACGTCCAACATGTTTCTTAAAGTAGCAGACTTAGGTGTTGCACCGGGAAAGCTGAGCAAAATTACTTCTCTGTGTCCACGTGTGTATTTAGACAAAAGCTAAATAGAGAACGGAATCCTTAAAAAAAACTAATGTCAGTAAAGCAATAACTGGAGATAGTTGGTTGATGCCAACTTTGATTTTGCACCATTTGAAAGCATCATAAAAAAGTGCGATGCTTTCAATCAATGCTTACTCAAACTAAATCTAACTATACAACCACTTTTTGCCCCTTTTGCGAAATATATTCATGGAATTTATCAATATATTGAACATTTCAGCAATGAATAATAATTGTACTGAAATTGTATGAATCAGACACTCACACAGCTTATTCCTTAATTAAATGAAAGTCAAAGTGCACAGACATTTACAGGCAACCTAAAAGTGCTTTCAAATACACTTTTTACTTGTTTTGCATTGCAGGTGGCGACCACAGTTAGGTTCGACAGTGGTGATCTGGTGATAAGCAAGCAATGCTGGTCAGTGCTTGCACTCCTGCAGCCGCACATTGTCTCGATTACGCAACAAGTCTCGCGAGTCGTTTCGTGCTGCTGCTGCATAGGAGACAAGCCAAGTTCTGGTAGCATAGGTTTCGCCAATGGGATCAATGTGAACATGCTACGTTGTGATAACGCCTCCCACTCTAAAACTCGAGTCACGACCTGCCATCTACAAAAAGCCGACTTCAGAGCTAAAGTGTGGGGAAATAAAGCATTTTACGTCTGTCTTTTACACATCCACCCCAGAATATTCATGCAAAAAGCCTTGAATATGTGTAGTTATTGAAGCCGCACGTGTTAGGCCACCGCAGTACTGCAGGGAGTCATTAAATATACACTAGAATAAAATAATTCATCACTTTACATTGATAAATCGTACTTTTAAAACTGTAATGTTATTAATTCCATCATAGTTTATTAATGGAGGAGAAAATCAAGTTCCAAGTTTCGTTCTTAAATTTCAAACCTGGATCGTTGCACGTATCAAAGTGTATTTTTTGCATTTTGACAATATAACGCAATGAAATTTAATGAAATTTGGTATCTTAAGTCTTTGACCTCCTCAGAGGTCCATGTACTTCATTTTTACCACTTAGGAACTCTGTCATGTCTAGAAAATACCGTCAAAACCTATGAAACTACAACATTAGTAGTGGGAATTTCAAGGTACTGACACCATCTGCATCATCTTTTCGTGCACTTTCTCACAGCGAGTGTGGTGATGTCATGACCTGCGAAACAAAGAACTAGACTTCAAAGCCGAAGTGTGGGGAAATGAAGCATTTTATGTCGGTATTTTACACATCCACAGCAGCGTATCTACAAATGAAAAAGATATCGTATAATGAAAGATTAATTTATCAATATCAGAAAAGTCGTTTTTCTTTTAATGTCCTTTTGACATCACGAGGGCAAGTTGCAGGCTAGTTTGAAAATAGCCTTGGGCAAGAGCTATTCACCTAAGCAACTTTGGCCAACCAACTTTTGAGCACCGACAGCTGGGCCTCCTCTGGTGATTTGGCGCTGAACTCTGCAAATTCGACCACTATCGGACGGACGTCTGAAAACTGGAAGTCCTTTCCTCTCTTGCCCAGGAATGTGTTGTTATTTGCCTGCCCCTCCGTAGACTCCAGCGCGGAAATCTGTGTGGTCCTCAGGACATTCCTGCAAATCAAAAGTATATGATCGGGGATTACATAGCGTCGCATCGTACAATGCAGTGCCGCTCATGTATGCGACGAAATGTATGTCACCATATCTCATGCACAATGTGATTAAATATCTGCCTTGCTTTAAAATAGATGAAATTCCAAAAATTTCACATAGAAAATGCCGTGCCTGTGCCAAGCAATTACTGCATTTAGTTGTTCAACTGAGAAAAATGGCAACGAATTTCACATAAAAATGAATTCAGGTCACAGAAAATTGCTTCTCAGATTTGAACTATGCCGAGACAAAGCTTAATGATTTATTAACTTACATTTCCTTCTCCAGTTGCGACTGTATCACCTTGGGTGACTTGGCCATGGGTTCATCTGAAAATATACAGCACTGAGAACTAATCTCACACAACCAGGCTTGTAAAGATTGTCTGGAGTACTTGCCTTGCTTATTGCATACAATCATAATGGGTGGGCAATGCTGTGAGATGACGGGGTCACACAAGAGATTATACAGGAACCTGCAACACCACAAGCATGAATACAGTATTCAGTGCACAGTTACCTGCACAGTAGGGTGCGTTAGTTTGTACAGCCCTGCAGTGCTTTACAAGAAACTAATCTAATGCTGATATTGAGACAAATATTCAATCGTGAGCTATCTCTTCGTTGATTACACATTTGATGACTACACTTTTGTTATGATGTACTGAGCTATTCTTTCGCTTGTACTGAACCTGAATAGATATTTTTCCCAACAAAGCACAAGGTAAACATGGCCAGAACAGTAGCTTCATTATTTAAATAAAAATGTTAAATAAAAAGGAAACAAAGAAGTGTGATAAAGAAAACCGGTATTTAGAAATCGCAGTGCACATAGACATGCCAGCATTTTGTTCAGTTTCACTGACTTAATTTACAAAAAAAAATTTAAACTGAAAAATTTCATGTCAGTACCTTCTTAAAGGAGTACTGACACAAAAATGTTGCTTTCTTTTTTTCTGCTACAAGATATAGCTAACAACCTACCTAATAAGGCTGAAAAGCTCATTCCAGCACACGATGGTTAATTATTTTTTAGAGATTGTTCTACAGCACTCAGTCACAGTTTCGGTTACAAAGTGTGCAGAGCAAGGCAGGAACCAGAGTGGTTTTGATATAAACATAGGTGGCTATGTAAGCGTACAAATCACGAGCACATGAGCACAATGTCGATGACTCTTTTTGCGGAAGGCTTTCTGCATGCTACTAAAATTTCTTTTGAGGCTTTGTAATAAGTGCCCCTTTCGCCCCCCCCCCCCCCAATAAAAAGGACACCAGCCTTTGTACTTCCATGCCAGTATGCCCCCTTTTTCTGTAACGAACTTGTGATGCAAGGAGCCGTTGGCTGTTAATAAGAAAACCACCGGCGTGATTTGCACATAGCGGTGCAACACAAATTTCGAAAATTATTTTAAATATGCTGTAGGCTACATTAACCATTGATACTTCATAGATGATGCAAGTGGGTTCAGACAAACTTATCCCAATAAGTTACCTGGCTTTCAAAATTTTGTGTCGGAGCTCCTTTAAGGGTACTGTGCACCCCTATGATTGCAGCAATCTGTCAAATAGTGACAGTGCCATGTCAGTCTACAGTGAACCTGCACCTGGAAGAAATTTTAGAAGTCGCGCCGTAATAGCCAACTTGATGATGATGGTGAAATAAACATTTTTTTAAACAAAACATTTTTTTAAACAGTGTTCTCGAGTTCGTGAGCTCTGGGTCACCCTAGGTGGGAGGGTCCCTTATTCCAGGAATCCTCTGGCCGCGATCGCCTCCCGAGTCCTGGCGACAAGTTCTCAATGGTCGTCCAGGTCGCGTGCGGCAATCTTGGCCTTCCACGTCTCGTCATAGAGTCTACCTGACGCTATACACCTACAACTGCCCGTTATGCAACGTGCCAGACACACTGGCACACCTACTACCCGAGTGCCCGTGGCGCCACGAAGATGTCAATACCAAGCCCGCAACGACTGCACGTATCAATAGCCAACTTGTACTTTTTTTTATGAACTACAATAGCAATGCCATGACTTCGTAGTTTTAGTTCATAAAATGCAAAAAATGCAATACATTAGGTTTAAAGAGAACCTCCATCTTTCATTGAAGCACAGTGACCTGAAAGAAGGTCATAATTACAGAGCCAGAATGCCTAGCTAATGCTACCATATCAACCTTATTCTTCTTTTTTGCTCTTCATTGATACACAAAACACATGACATAGGCCTGATCACTTTAGTTATTTGTCTAAAAACATCTTTCTTGCCTATGTCATATTGGGAGTTGACATAGCTCAACTTTTTAAAACACTATCACAGTCCACTCAATGTCAACACAGTGTCTCATACAAAGCACTAAGTACAACATGATTGCGTTAAAATAAGCCATAATTATGTCGCACTCGAACTTGTGCCTGCTTCCACCATTATTAAGTCGACACTGTTATACATCAAGTAGCATTTGTATGCTAGTCTGCAACTAATGTACGCAAATTTCTCACAAATGTTCTCCTCCCAGGAACACCATGCCAAAATAAATTATAACTTACTCGGCCACATCCCTGAGCTCTTGTGGGAATTTAACACTGTCCACAACAAAGAGAACAGCCCTGTAAAGCAAAGGGAATGAATTTTTAAACAGAAGAAAAAGGAAGCAGTGATAAGGACGGCTATGACATCACAAAGGTACCAACCAAGGAATACTCGAACCACCACTCATTAAAAACTTTTAAACAAGCAATGCTCCAAATATACTTCATATTTGTGAAGTGCACGAAGTACAGTGTTACCGCAGTTGTGAAAATATTGCATCGAAATTGCTTCGTTGCTAATTAGGGGCATGCATATATTCTCTACTTCACCTTAAATAGAACTTGCTATTCAATCTGGGTTTGATACGCTAGTTTACGATAAATAGAGTCAAATATTTGTTTTCAACACAGATTAGTGAAAGCAAAAAATTGGGGGAGCCTTAAGCTTCGCCTTTAGGAGTCGAACGTGATAGCGAAATTCGGCCACTAGTGCGCCCTTCAACCGCTAAGTGCATACTTATTAATGTGTTTTCTTACACACACACAGTAGATTGCACCAGCATGCACGTGCGAATAGTACATACAAGTTTTTTATCTAAAGTAAGAGTAGCATGTCCTCCAAGATACACGCCGGGCGCTCGCCATTTCGGAAGCAATGAAGAGTCGCACAATGCCTCACAGATGGCAGCACATTATCTAGCGTTTGCTGTTTGCTTGATGAACGCCTCTGGAAAGGCATGATATGTTTTCCGCTAGATGGACATAGTTGTCAATTTTTAGAGCTGTTTGAAAGTTCCTGTGCGTTTTTAGCGGCCATAGCTGCACTATCCCGGCCTTTTTCAGCGTAGTTTGACGGCCTCCCAAATGTGCCTACAAATCGTCGAATGGGCTCGTTTTCGTCGTGACACCTGTTGAACAAAATGTGTTAAAGAGACTCCTTCCACTACACGGCATTTATGTAGTGTTTTTTCCCTGAAGCAGCTGCAAGTAACATCGTGGCTTTGTGACAGAACATCTGCTTACCACCTGAACAGCCCGGGTTCGATCCTGAATGAGACCGAAAATTTTAATCTTTAATTTATTTGCTTCCTTTCTCAATTTTTCGCTCACACCCAACGGTGCCGACACCGACGGCCGGCGGAATTTCTGCGACACGAGCTCTCTAATGCTATCGCGTTAAAAGTCAAAGGAGCCAAGGCATTGCGACGTTATGACAGCGGCTCCAGTGCAGCAGGCAACACAGTGAGCTGGAACAAGCATCAATATGTCGCATTCCTGGTACCATGCGGCTATTCTCTGCATAATGATTTCACTAGAGTAACCTTCTGGAATGTGAAAATAACTGGGTCCCAAGAAGCTTATGCTATTAAATTATTTAGGACAGTGTACGTGCCTACGGTATCAAAGTCCAACAGCTTCATTCAACACAAAATATTAAAAATATTAATACTATACTTTGTGTAAATGATCACTCATCAATTACAGCCAATTATCCTTGCATTAGCTGTTCCCACACATGCTGTGCAAGACCAGTCAACCTACTGACCAGGGGACAAGATCCAAGCCAAACATGAGGTAAGATACCGGAATCTTATCTAAGTAAACAGGCTGCTTTGTGCAGGCCAGTGCTCTGATAGTTTGAATTCCCTAGAATGCCATTCACACATCCAGTAAAATTTCAATCGACCGTTACTCATGTAAGAGCACACAGCATACGAGGCAAACTGCACTTGCAATACTAAAACCCTTGCCAACGATTGTACATACCTTGCTAGCCCCTTGAAGTGGTCCAGAAACCCGACTCTGATTCTATCATGGCCGGGCAGGTCAATGAGGTTGAGAGAACCCTGCAAGAGTTTAAGAGTTTTAGTATGATATGGCACACAGGTCTAGAGGCAAACATTGGTGAGTGATTCTAACAATAATGTACACTGCCATATAACTGTGCATGGTCATAAAATTAAGAAATGCAAATGAACTAATACATACTCACTTTCTTTGGTATGTCATATGACGCCTTGTTCTCTTTGATTGATGTGTAAGTGTGAACCTTCTTAAGACCTACAAGCTGCAATAAGGAGGTGGTAGTGCCTGCTTAGAAAGTGAGTTACACGACACGCAAAAACACATCACAAATTGACACCGCTCATAGAATTTTTTTTTTTCCTGCAACAGTACGCGACACCTATGATGCAACAAGAATGTCACGCCGGTTGAGCCTCCAATGAAGGCTCAAACTACAAGCCGAAATTTCTGTCGCTTTTGGCCGACAAAGTGTTACTTCCCGTAAAACAAAGTTGTGTAACGTGCGGCAACAGTTAAGCGAGAAAGAAAGCGTGACCAGCACTCACCTGAGAAAACAGCAGCGTCTTTCCGGCGTCTGATAGCCCCACGATCAGAACTCCTCGCCGAAGATTCTTCCTTCGTTGGAAGAATACGACTGGAACAGCAACAATGTTGTAAGAGAAAGGAGCACAGACACGGCCACAAAATCACGGGAAACATATGGCGATCAATCCACGGAATAACGAGTGAATAGCACGGAAGGGCGTTCGAACTTGTGGACAGCATCGGCGATAGCATGTCAAGAACGTCCACATTACCCGGCCACGGAAACCAGCAATGTTGTTGACATCGCACGATGGACATATGGAATCGAGCACACGATCTAGAGCGAGCCTTAATCTACTTCGTACTTAAAGGTACTTACTTGTTGTGATTATTACTACGACTAATGCGATAATGATATACATTAACGATGGGTTCGTTAAATATAAATTGGTTTTTACGTCCATGTGCACCGACTTCGACGACGCGTCCGCCGCCATTTTTAAAACGAGTTCAGCGTTCCCTGCCGTTATTAAGCATAAATACTTTAAACCTCTTTGAATATTTCATCGCTACGGTAAAAAATAGTTGTATGTATTGTAAAATTGATTTATTTTTTATTGAAGTTTGTGTAATAAATCAGTGGAAAAGTTCAAACAAAGAATTTTCGCACAGTATTTCAATTTCAATGAAAGATGGCGCCACGTAACGCTTACATTGGAGGCACGAATCAGACAGCGCGAAATTCAATTTACCTGTGAAGGCTCTTGCTAAAGAGCTTTCCATTTGAGGCAGTCACATGTCTGACGCGAGTTGTTATTGTGCCGCTTAGTCAAGAATCAAGTTCATATGACACCTACTGCAGTTCTCTACAACCGTCACTACCGCCATACAGTCTAACGCGACGCATAGCTCTATGTACTGTTAGCCGGCGATTTCAACTTGCAGCGGCTCCGTTTTTTTCATTTTTACGCACCGTGCAATGTATAGGCATGCGCACGATGGGGAGAGGGGCGAAAAGTCTGCCCGTATATGACTTATCAGGCAGAGGGGCTGCTACAAAAACTTTAACCCCCCCCCCCCCCCCCAACTTTCCCTTGAATGGAAATCTGCGCACGCCTATGGTGCAAAGCCCTTTTGTACCCCAAGACACTTCCCCGGGAAGTGAACTTACACAAGCACGACACAACGTGTCTCAGAAGAACAAGAATAGCTGCTTGAACATGTGTTGAGCGTAATCGCAAAGGCACCCGCCTGTTGCTGTGAACTCGCATCAACTAACTCAAACTTTGGAACTGCATGCATCGGAACGTTTAGCGGAACGTAAACACTGCACTTTCTCTCGCTCTCCCCCCCTCCTCCCCTTTGTGTGTGTGTTCTACTAGTACTTATTGTGTTCTACTAATACACGTTGTGGCTTCACTTAAACGTACGCGTCAGCTTGCACCTGCGCATAATGCACAGAGATGTTCTCGCGTTAGCCCGTTCCCCGCAATCTTTATAGCTTCTCGAGACGGCAATACCATCTCGCGTCGTCAGCATACCAAGAGAGCGGCATCAGTTCCCCCCTCGTAGCGGAACGAATAAGATATTCCTCGCTGGGAGGAGGGTGCCAGAAAGAGGAGCAGGTGTTCGATTAAAGCGCCGACTCTACCGCATAAGAGCAATGAAAATACGGCAAGGAAAGGCGGTTCCGATGGCGGGCAGACAAAGGAAAAATAATAGAAAGCACGGGCGGCGTGACGGGACCGCACGTGCCGTAAGCATGCTAGCGCCGATTGGCTGTCGCACGGCGACCAATGAGGCCTGCGATGGGGTGCCGTCCCACCCGCCTCCTCCTCTACGGCGGCGATTTGACGCGTGCCGTTCCCGATCGGCGGCAGTTGCGCGCGTGGTGTGAACTTGCGTGCGCGCGGCGATGTCTTTTCGCGCGGCGTGCTTCAATTTCGCGACGACGAAAGCAAACGCTGTCTCTGTTTTTCGAGTGCGCGTGATTATGTCGTTCTGTCATTGTTGATCAGCGAGTTATCTTAAGCTTGCGACATTGAACGCATCCGCAAACGACGAGCCCGATCATCTGCCGCAGAGCAACCAGCGCTTGGTTTCGTTTTCGGAGCGCGCGCTCTTTTTTGACACGACCCACTTTCCCTTGGTGTACTCGCTGGGCTCGAGCAGTCGTTGGAAACAGTGGGCGCAGCATTAGCGCACGTGGTTGTGGGTGTTGCCTCTGGAGGAGCCTTCCTGCTGGGGTGTGTTGCTGTGAGTGCCATCGGGAAGCGCCAGAGTGGAAGCGGCGTTGCAATCCCCGCTTTCGCCTGGCATCTTTGAGGCAGTGCTGGACGAGCCAGGAGTCGCAATGCCTGTCGCCTCAGGCGCATCGCCTCCGTCGCCAATGGCAAGTGGTGCGGAATCCAAGACTGGTGGACGGAGGGTGAGTTGCGTGGCGTTTACTTCTGCAAGCCCCGAACAAAGTTTAATTGATAGGTGAACTAAGGTCGCAGCACTCGAGAAAAAGAAATCGAAGATACAAGTCTGTCGCCTGGACGATTCGTCTTGTTGCATGCTCTGGTATAAATAGCACTACGGGAAAAAAATAATAATAAAGCCCGCACATCTCGTACACTGCGCGCGAGGCGTCACAAGTTTTTCGCATTCACCCGGAAGCGACAGGCCCTGATCCTTGCAAGAACGCATAAAACAATTAATTTTATAGTGGGTTGAAGCAAAACTAAGAAGTTCGTCGTCTATGTATCTCTTCCAGTGCAGAGATGCAGAGAAGATGTGACAAGTCATATATTTCCTCGGAATCAACCTACTTGCTTCTCCTTTGTCGTCTGCTGTCATTTCAATGATTATGTAGCTCAAGATTATGGGTTCATGATGCCCCCCCCCCCCAATCTCCTCTAAGTATGAAGCCCTAATCATCTACCGGCAATCACCTATCTACCGCTTAAGGTTCCCACCTCGGTCGTTGAGACTGATTAACTTAGAAGTGAAGTACCTTTCCCCGGCATTCGCTCTACCGAACTGAAACACACTGAATAAAATTATTCATGCAGAAGGTTGTCATTTTCATGGACGTTCACCATATTTTGGTATATTATATGCTTTTTCTTTGTTCAAAAATTTCCAAGTGGAAACAACGAGGTTACTTTACCAGGTTTCTAAACCTATGCGAAATCCCTTTAAGTGAAAAATTAAAGGGATTTCACATATTGTGTAACTTGCTCCGAAATCTCATGCAGACGAAATTGATGTGACGCGCATTTCTCTAGAGCAAACGAGGGATTCATGATTATAGGTACTTTCGGAACACTCGTGAAGGATCTTTGAGAATTCCGCTGAAACTTTACTCTCGCATATTAAATTATTCGGTATACAGCTACTCCAACTGTGAAAAGTACTCCGCGCAGAAATTCAGTTTTTTTTTTTATAGATGCCGAGTTATGTGTTAAATTTCGTCCCTTGTTTTTATGAGGCCTATACCGATATCAGGCAGTTTCTATAATAAATACAACAAGCGCCCCAATTCAACATTCTGCTTTAAAAAGTGCACATTTCCACGCACGCTTATTTTGTTAGTCTTGGTGTCATCTGATTTAAACCGCAAAAACAGCTCCCAAAGCTAAGCGCCGACCATGCCGCCACATTTCAGAAACTTCTCCATTGTTTTACACTATTTTCAGACTATGCTGATAAGAGTGCACGCGTGAGCTGAGTTTATTCTGTAGATAACGCGGGTTCCAGGCGATAAAGCTGGAATTTTGCATCATTCATGCTTAACGGAATACGCGATCCACCGGCGATCAGATTACCGAGGCATTCTATGGACTCGTTGCTTTCGCTGGACTTTCGGTGTAATACTTCTTTTGCTTGGCAAATATGGTTGGTCAATCCGTCTTTGCTAGCTTGGTTTTGCTTTCTTAACCGTAACATCGACGTGACAATATCTGCCTATAACTTCGCTTTCTATGTGAAAATGCGACACTTTCTTTCAAATGGGCCTCGTCAAAATTTATGTTCGCCTCGTGAGGCAGTTTCTGCGTTTAGTACACACACGGGTTGTTCAGTCGGCTCACACAAGTTCGGGCCCTGAATGCACGCGCCTTCACGTCGAGTGCCCTTCATTGTTGTTCGCTGAAATAAAATCAGGAGTGTATGCATATCTGTAAGATAATCTCTCGTGCTACGGTCTCGCAGGTGTCCAAGCCGCTGATGGAGAAACGACGTCGTGCACGCATCAACCGCTGCCTGAACCAGCTCAAGGGCGTTTCTAGTGGACCCGTCAAAACCAGAGGTGAGTATCTCCTTGATATCGGGGCCTTACATTTCAATAGATGCGGACGCAGACTATAGGTCTTCGGGGTGTTCTCACTGTCGAGGGGGTTCCTGGATTGTCGACGGAGTTACTAGACATGCTATACATAAGCACACAGTAACTCCATATATAGACAGGTAAATACACGAACTCGCTCGCTGGATTTCGTGCCGACCGGTTGTGCCCCCACGATCTCCTACAACAGCGCAGCTCTGGCCGACTGGGCTCGCCCTACTCCATCTGACGCCGACAAGAGCTCTCGCCGAGTGGTGCCCCCGTCCTCGGACTCCTGCGACCGTGTCCATCTTTCCTATCTTCTCCTTACTTCCGTCGTTTGCTGTCGCTGCACCTCGCCCTCTCTTTCCTCTCTCTCTATCTCTTTACCTTTTAATCCTATCCTTTTTATCCCTTCTCTACCCCCACCCATCGTGAGCTACTGTTGAGGTGTCCTCCCGTTGAGAGACAGTTACGGGGCTCACTTTTCTCTTCTTTCATTTAAAAATCACTCACATACACGAACATTTCCACATTGGGAAGTTTGAACCTGCATTGTGCCAGTTAACCTTCGGTCCTCATGTCAGTGAACCTTCAAAACCTGTTTTAACCACACCTGGTTAAAACAAGAAACAAGGGGCCGGATGGAAAATTGGTGGGTGGGGGTACAGTTTGTATGTTTACTCGATGATTGCTGCTGAATCGTTGCGCATGCGTGACTGTGATCTAAAGGGTATCCTTTTTTATTATTATTGAATTTCACTTGTACGTCTTGTCTTTGCTTTACGCGTTGCTGCTTAACGTCGGGCTCTCGCACTTAGTCTATAGCCCATGCATACCTGCCGTGGTGGTCTAGACCGCGTGATCTATACGGTGGTTAGGGTGATTGACTGTTGATCCGGAGGTCACAGAATCAAATCCCGACAGCGGCGGCCACATTTCGATATAGAGAAGCCGGTGTACTTGTATTTAGGTGCACGTGCGGGAAGAAAACATGTGGTCGAAATTTACGGAGCCCTCCACACGTAATCACATGGAATGGATTGAAAAAACTTTATTGAGTCCTGCAGGACGCGTTTAGCGCGTATTGCGGGCGTCCTCCCACGGCTCACCTCGTCTCCCGTAATCGTGTCTTGTTACGCCGGGACGTTGAACCCGAACAATTATTATACCATAACGCAGGTGGTGTAAATTAGACACGACACCACGGATCTTAATTTCATACCTCGTTTGCCGTTTTACGACTGCCCGCGAATCAGTCAGTAAATTATACTCAACTATTTCAAGTGCTAATTGGGAAGCGCTGACATTCTCACGCTTGTATGTAAGCTTTTTAGGTGTGCTATAGCTTGTTTAAGAACATTCTTGCAGAGCATTGCGAACTACGTGACATTGAAGTATGCATGGCACAGCACTGTTGCTGTGTGTTTAACTGTACCGCATTTCGTGCTGTTCTGCCATAACGTTAAACTATGGGCTCGCATGGAATAAAGCAGTTGATGTTAGGAAAATGGGGCTTCGTTCTCCACATTGGTCAGCAATAGCTTCCTGTCGCAAGACGCAAGTATATGTTTAAATAAGTAGCGGGCCAGTGAAGGGATATTGTCCTATAGTTTAAGCGATAAGCATTTCTGTATAAACTGCGCGTCAGTTCTCTCTCACAAAATACGATCATCCCCATAATAATAATAATAATAATAATAAAGAATTTTCCCGTCAGTACAAAATATAACAATGGAGGAGGTGAGGAAAAAAGCGATAGTCTACTTGACGAAGTTCCCACTCCCGTGAAGGTATACACAGCAGCAATGGGGCACGCACATACATGCATGAACAAAAATACGTTTTAATCATGTATACAATTGCAGCGATATGTATTTCGGCTAGCGAGAGAAAAGCGAAAGGAAAGGAGAAACCAAGGGGAAAAAAACACACACGCAGAGCACGTCCATGGTCCTCGCTCTTAAGAAAGAAAAAAATACAAGAACGTACATATGTGTAAACAACCCTATATATTGAAACACATACACGCGAGCATATAATTACGCAGAAAAATGTCCATACATTTGTTTAAAACTAGAATTTCCGGAGCGCAGTTTTGTGCGTGTATGTACCTCTTTTCGAAATCTCTGCATAAAAGCTATCCAAAAATTTTGAACAGTTTCTCGGGACATGTATAAGGTCTAGTCGCTTATACATTTTATTAGATATGCATATGTTAACCACAGAGGACGTTTGGTGGCTATTCAGTATGGTAAACGTTTGAAGTGCAGGTAGATTTGGAGAAGTGTATCGTAGGAATTCTATTGACATCTGTTAAAATTAAATTGCTCTTAACATAGGATATTTTCCGCCCATGGTCGGTTCGCCCCACAACGCACGTATACCACGTCGTTTTGGCGCGAACACCTGATTAGTTGCGTGCATGTCGTTGCGTGATTTGGTCACGTGACTATAGGGTTACTTGATTTTAGCCACTTGGCTAGCTGTTACCCGTCTTTTTGACAAGGATATACCGCGCACGTGTTTAGCTGTTACATGGTTTAGTCGGGAACGTGCCATGCGACTATAGCTGTTTCGAGCGCGATTTTAGTCACGTACATAATGCCACGTCATTTTTAGTCCCGTGACTGGTCCTTACGAGATGCTAACCTACATGTCCATAATATTATTGTGTTCTGCGCCGGACAAAATGTGTTTCTGCGCCGGGAAAATTTTCATTTTCCCCATTCCTATACTTTTTTTCTCTGCACCCCTTGTACCGCCCATCCGAATTAATGCATCCTTTTCTTGGACGAACCGGCCGCAGTGGTAGAGCAGGCGCCGGACTGACATGTCAGGGTAATGATGCAGAAGACAAAGGACAGGAAGTAAATAGCGCAACACCGGAATTGTGATGATCGTTACTTGCTTAGATCACACGAGTCGCACAAACCGTGGGCACAACAGCTTCGCTGCATATATCTTTACAGCGAACCGGGCTTCGTATATTGAGGTACAGTGGATTGTAGCCACTGTAACCGAGGTACAGAAATCAGGTGAGGCGCTGAAAGTACGCAGTGCCTCCGATCAAGGAGTCAGGGCAAAACCTCGTTGGGCGCACACGGATTTCGGTTTGGAGGGGGGGGGGCTTGGGGAAGTAGGGGGGGGGCAGATCATTACATCGACTGAAAATTAAAAGAAGGTTGCTTTCACTTCAGAGTCGTCTTAGAATAATGCATAAGGGATAGTGTCATAGCCAGGGGATGCAACACCGTGCCAAGCGCGTGTCCTCCCCCCCCCCCCCTAGAAAGTTTTTTTTTTCGCCATGGCTTACAGAGCGAAAAAT
>WOVY01005803.1:0-34495 GCA_013436015.1 Rhipicephalus annulatus
GTGATTAAACATGGAGTACTCAACCGATAGTGGTGTTAATAACATTCTCGTTAGAGATGTCAGACGTAATGTCATTACCATCACAGAATAGCTGTAGGGCGTGTTTTGTTTGTGAACACGTACACTAATTCACGCAAAGTTCTGTAAAAAACTCTCTTGTCTTGCGAAAAGGAGCAAATTCAAACTGATGTGGAGGACTAACCACTATAAAGTGCTGGGTGCACGACAAACAAAGTGAACATAAATAAATCGACAATTCGAAGCATCGATCACTCGAGAGCAATTTCAATAGGCGTAGTAACGAAAGAGTTAAAGCCAGATGAATTGGTCACTACAGAAAATGAACTGCCAGGTGAAATAAAATCCTCATTCTATGTATGTCTTTGTGTGGGGAGTTTTATTTTTCTGTTCTGTTTAGTGCTTGAACTGAATGAAACCAGGCATGCACAAGTACATTTCACTCAGTGGATAAGGCTGACACTGGCCTTGGCATAGCCTAGCAAAATAATAGAGCAAGCACAAGTGAAAACACAATAGCTTTTACTTTCAGCTACTTTGAGATCGTTACAACTGATGGTACCGGCAACCGCAAGTCTAAGTGGAACCAAATTAACAGGTCTTGTTAAGTATACTATGGCATTAGTCTGTATTCGCTTGTTGGAACAGAGACAAGCAATGTTTGTCTTGAAACGCTTCTTCTTGAGCCCGTTATTTACAACGTCGGTATCGGGTGTCCCAGGTGGACCACCAGATAGTGTGGGGCTCCATGGGTGCGTCGGCAGTAAGCAAGGCACCTCCTGCCGCCCGCCACGGTGTCTCGGGTCACTACCTGCACCCGTGATGCATAACTCTCGCACTTGGACCAGCGTTCACCGTGTGCGCTCCTCCTCAGTCACCTTCTTATCACCTTTACTCAAGAAGTGCGGCAGGTGAGAAACGAGATTTTTACCTCAGGTATGTTGGGGAACACCAATTAGCATGAGAGTTTGCAGGGACTGCTCGAACTGTTCTATAAGAGAAAAACATGGAATACGGGCAGCGACGCTCATATGGTTCATGAACTGGGCACAGGCCACCTCAAGAACTGTGCTGCATGCATGTCGACCACTCCAAAGAGGGCAGATTAATCATTGAATCGACAGAAAAGTTTCACGTTAAAGAATCTTCACTCTTATAAACACGTTGCATCTAGGAAGCATCTTCGTGATGAAACATGGAGTACTCAACCGATAGTGGTGTTAGATAACATTCTCGTTAGAGATGTCAGACGTAAATGTCGTTACCATCACAGAATAGCTGTAGGGCGTGTTTTGTTTGTGACACACGTACCTAATTCACGCAAAGTTCTGTAAAAAAACTCCTCTGTTCTTGCGAAAAGGAGCAAATTCAAACTATTTAGAAGGACTAACTCATATAAAGTGCTGGGTGCACGACAAACAAAGTGAACATAATTAAATCGACAATTCGCAAGCATCGATCACTCGAGAGCAATTTCATAGGCGTAGTACGAAAGAGTTAAAGCCAAGATGAATTGGTCACTACACAAATGAACTGCCAGGTGAATAATTTCTCATTCTATGTATGTCTTTTGTGTGGAGTTTTTATTTTTCTGTTCTTGTAAGTACTTGAACTGATGGAAACCAGCATGCACAAGTACATTTCACTGAGTGGATGAGGCTGACACTGTCTTTTGCATACCTAGCAAAATAAAGGCCAAGCACAAAGAAGTGAAAAAACACATCGCTTACTTTCAGCTACTTTGAGATTCGTTGCAACTGATGGTACCGGCAACGCGCAAGTCTAAGTGGAACCATAATAACAGGTCTTGTTACCGATATACTATGTCATTAGTCCTGTATTCGCTTGTTGGAACAGAAACAAGGCATTTTTGTCTTGAAACGCTGCTTCTTTGAGCCCGTTATTTACAAGTCGGGATCGGGTGTCCCAGGGTGGACCACCAGATAGTGTGGGCTCCATGGGTGCGTCGGCAGTAAGCACGAGCACCCCTGCTCAGCCGCACGGTGTCTCGGGGTCACTACCTGCACCCTTGATGCATAACTCTCGCACTTGGACCAGCGTTCACAGATGTGCGCTCCTCCTCAGTCACCTTCTTATCACCTTACTCAAGAAGTTGCGGCAGGGTGAGAAACGAAGATTTTTACCCCATGTATGTTAGGGAACACCAATTAGGCATGAGCGTTTGCAGGGACTGCTCGAACTGTTCTAGAAAGAAAAAAACATGGAATACGGGCAGCGACGCTCATATGGTTCATGAACTGGGCACAGGCCACCTCAAGAACTGTGGCTGCATGCATGCCGACCACTCCAAAGAGGGCAGAATTAATATTGAATCGACAGAAAAGTTTCACGTTAAAGAATCTTCACTTTTATAAACACGTTGCATCTAGGAAGCACTCTTTGTGATGAAACATGGAGTACTCAACCGATAGTGGTGTTGATAACATTCTCGTGAGAGATGTCAACGTAAATGTCGTTACCAATTCACAGAATAGCTATAGGGCGTGTTTGTTTGTGAACACACGTACACTAATTCACGCAAAGTTCTGTAAAAAACTCTCTTGTCTTGCGAAAAGGAGCAAATTCAAACTATTTGGAGGACTAACCACTCTATAAAGTGCTGGGTGCACGACAAACAAAGTGAACATAATAAATCGACAATTCGAAGCATCGATCACTCGAGAGCAATTTCAATAGGCGTAGTAACGAAAGAGTTAAAGCCAAGATGAATTGGTCACTACACAAAATGAACTGCCAGGTGAATAAATTCCTCATTCTATGTATGTCTTTTGTGTGGGAGTTTTTTTTCTGTTCTTGTAAGTGCTTGAACTGATTGAAACCAGGCATGCACAAGTACATTTCACTGAGTGGATGAGGCTGACACTGGCTTTTGCATACCTAGCAAAATAATAGAGCAAGCACAAGTGAAAAAAACACATCGCATTACTTTCAGCTACTTTGAGATCGTTGCAACTGATGGTACCGGCAACGCGCAAGTCTAAGTGGAACCAAATAACATGTCTTGGCACCGTATACTTATGACATTAGTCTAGTATTCGCTTGTTGGAACAGAAACAAGCAGCTTTTTGTCTTGAAACGCTGCTTCTTTGAGCCCGTTATTGACAATTCGGTGTCGGTGTTCCCAGGTTAGACCACCAGATAGTGTGAGGCTTCATGGGTGCGTCGGCAGTAAGCACGCACCCCTGCCGCAGCCGCACGGTGTCTCGGGGTCACTACCTGCACCCGTGATGCATAACTCTCGCACTCGGACCAGCGTTCACAGTGTGCGCTCCTCCTCATCACCTTCTTATCACCTTTACTCAAGAAGTGCGGCAGGTGAGAAACAGATTTTTACCCCATGTATGTTAGGAACACCAATTAGTATGAGAGTTTGCAGGGACTGCTCAAACTGTTCTATAAGAAGAAAAAACATGGAATACGGGCAGCGACGCTCATTAGGTTCATGAACTGGGCACAGGCCACCTCAAGAACTGTGCTGCATGCATGTCGACCACTCCAAAGAGGGCAATATAAATCATTGAATCGACAGAAAAGTTTCACGTTAAAGAATCTTCACTTTTATAAAACACGTTGCATCTAGGGAGCATCTTTGTGATGAAACATGGAGTACTCAACTGATAGTGGTGTTGAGAAACATTCTCGTTAGAGCATGTCAGACGCAATATGTCGTTACCATCCTAGAATAGCTATAAGGCGTGTTTTGTGAACACACCGTACACTAATTCACTGCAAAGTTCTGTAAAAAAACTCTCTTGTCCTTGCGAAAAGGAGGCAAATTAAAACTGATTTAGAGAGGACTAACCACTATAAAGTGCTGGGTGCACGACAACAAAGTGAACATTATGAAGTCGACAATTCGAAGCATCGATCCCTCGAGAGCAATTTGAAAGGCGTAGTAACGAATAGAGTAAAGCCAACATGAATTGGTCACTACACAAAATGAACTGCCAGGTGAATAAATTTCTCATTCTATGTATGTCTTTTTGTGGGAGTTTATTTTTCTGTTCTTGTAAGTGCTTGAACTGATTGAAACCAGGCATGCACAAGTACATTTCACTCAGTGGATGAGGCTGACACTGGCCTTTGCATACCTAGCAAAATAATAGAGCAAGCACAAGTGAAAAAACACATAGCTTTACTTTCAGCTACTTTGAGATTGTTGCAACTGATGGTACCGGCAACGCGCAAGTCTAAGTGGAACCAATATAACAGGTCTTGTTAACTATACTATGGCATTAGTCTGTATTCGCTTGTTGGAACAGAGACAAGCAATTTTTTGTCTTGAAACGCTGCTTCTTTGAGCCCGTTATTTACAACGTCGGTATCGGGTGTCCCAGGTGGACCACCAGATAGTGTGGGCTCCATGGGTGCGTCGGCAGTAAGCACGGCACCCCTGCCGCAGCCGCACGGTGTCTCGGGGTCACTACCTGCACCCGTGATGCATAACTGTCGCACTTGGACCAGCGATTCACAGTGTGCGCTCCTCCTCATCACCTTCTTATCACCTTTACTCAAGAAGTGCGGCAGGTGAGAAACGAGATTTTTACCCTCAGGTATGTTAGGGAACACCAATTAGCATGAGAGTTTGCAGGGACTGCTCGAACTGTTCTAGAAGAGAAAAAACATGGAATACGGGCAGCGACGCTCATATGGTTCATGAACTGGGAACAGGCCACCTCAAGAACTGTGCTGCATGCATGTCGACCACTTCCAAAGAGGGCAGAATAAATCATTGAATCGACAGAAAAGTTTCACGTTAAAGAATCTTACACTTTATAAAACACGTTGCATCTAGGAAGCATCTTTGTGATGAAACATGGAGTACTCAACCGATAGTGGTGTTGATAAATTCTCGTTAGAGATGTCAGACGTAAATGTCGTTACCATCACAGAATAGCTATAGGGCGTGTTTTTGTGAACACACGTACACTAATTCACTGCAAAGTTCTGTAAAAAAACTCTCTTGTCTTGCGAAAAGGAGCAAATTCAAACTGATTTAGGAGGACTAACCACTATAAAGTGCTGGGTGCACGACAAAACAAAGTGAACATAATTAAATCGACAATTCGAATCATCGATCACATCGAGAGCAATTTCAATAGGCGTAGTAACGAAAGAGTTAAAGCCAAGATGAATTGGTCACTACACAAAATGAAGCTGCCCGGTGAATAAATTTCTCATTCTATGTATGTCTTTTGTGTGGGAGTTTTATTTTTCTGCTTCTTGTAAGTGCTTGAACTGATTGTAACCAGACATGCACAAGTAAATTTCACTGAGTGGATGAGGCTGACACTGGCCTTTTGCATACCTAGCAAAATAAAAGAGCAAGCACAAGTAGAAAAAACACATATCGCAATTACTTTCAGCTACTTTGAGATTGTTGCGACTGATGGTACCGGCAACGCGCAAGTCTAAGCGGAACCATAATAACAGGTCTTGTTCACCGTATACTATGACATTAGTCCTGTATTCACTTGTTGGAACAGAAACAAGCACTTTTTTGTCTTGAAACGCTGCTTCTTTGAGCCCGTTATTTACAACGTCGGTTATCGGTGTCCCATGTGGACCACCAGATAAGTGTGGGCTCCATAGGGTGCGGCGGCAGTAAGCGAGCACCCCTGCTGCAGCCGCACGGTGTCTCGGGGTCACTACCTGCACCCGTGATGCATAACTCTCGCACTTGGACCAGCGTTCACAGAGTGCGCTCCTCCTCGTCACCTTCCTATCACCGTTTACTCAAGAAGTGCGGCTAGGTAAGAAACGACATTTTTACCTCCAGGTATGTTAGGGAACACCAATTAGTATGAGAGTTTGCAGGGACTGCTCAAACTGTTCTAGAAGATAAAAACATGGAATACGGGCAGCGACGCTCATATGGTTCATGAATTGGGCACAGGCCACCTCAAGAACTGTGCTGCATGCATGTCGACCACTCCAAAGAGGGCAGAATAAATCATTGAATCGACAGAAAAGTTTCACGTTAAAGAATCTACACTTTATAAAACACGTTGCATCTAGGAAGCATCTTGTGATGAAACATGGAGTACTCAACGATAGTGGTGTTGATAACATTCTCGTTAGAGATGTCAGACGTAATGTCGTTACCATCACAGAATAGCTATAGGGCGTGTTTTGTTTGTGAACACACGTACACTAATTCATGCAAAGTTCTGTAAAAAAACTCTCTTGTCTTGCGAAAAGGAGCAAATTCAAACTGATTTGGAGGACTAACCACTATAAAGTGCTGGGTGCACGACAAACAAAGTGAACATAATAAATCGACAATTCGAAGCATCGATCACTCGAGAGCAATTCAATAGGCGTAGTAACGAAAGAGTTAAAGCCAAGATGAATTGGTCACTACACAAAATGAACTGCCAGGTGAATAAATTTCTCATTCTATGTATGTCTTTTGTGTGGGAGTTTTATTTTTCTGTTCTTGTAAGTGCTTGAACTGATTGAAACCAGGCATGCACAAGTACATTTCACTGAGTGGATGAGGCTGACACTGGCTTTTGCATACCTAGCAAAACAAAAAAGCGAGCACAAGTGAAAAAACACATCGCTATACTTTCAGCTACTTTCAGAGCGTTGCATCTGATTGTACCGGCAACGCGCAAGTCTAAGTGGAACCATAATAACAGGTTTTGTTAACCGTATACTATGGAATTAGTCTGTATTCGCTTGTTGGAACAGAAACAAGCACTCTTTTGTCTTGAAACGCTGCTTCTTTGAGCCCGTTATTTACAAAGTTGGTGTCGGGTGTCCCAGGGGGACCACCAATAATGTGGGCTTCATGGTTGCGTCGGCAGTAAGCACGGCACCCCTGCCGCAGCCGCACGCTGTCTCGGGGTCACTACCTGCACCGTGATGCATAACTCTCGCACTCGGACCAGCGTTCACAGTGTGCTCTCCTCCTCATCACCTTCTTATCACCTTTACTCAAGAAGTGCGGCAGGTGAGAAACGAGATTTTTACCCCATGTATGTTAGGGAACACCAATTAGTATGAGAGTTTGCAGGGACTGATCAAACTGTTCTATAAAAGAAAAAACATGGAATACGGGCAGCGACGCTCATATGGTTCATGAACTGTGCACAGGCCACCTCAAGAACTGTGCTGCATGCATGTCGACCGCTCCAAAAAGGGCAGAAGTAAATCATTGAATCGACAGAAAAGATTCACGTTAAAGAATCTTCACTTTTATAAAACACGTTGCATCTAGGAAGCATCTTTGTGATGAAACATGGAGTACTCAACCGATAGTGGTGTTGATAACATTCTCACTAGAAATGTCAGACGTAATATCGTTACCATCACAGAATAGCTATAGGGCGTGTTTTGTGAACACACGTACACTAATTCACGCAAATTTCTGTGAAAAACTCTCTTGTCTTGCGAAAAGGAGGCAAATTAAACTGATTAGGAGGACTAACCACTATAAAGTGCTGGGTGCACGACAAATAAAGTGAACATAATTGAATCGACAATTCGAAGCATCGATCACTCGAGAGCAATTTGAATAGGCGTAGTAACGAAAGAGGTAAACCCAAGATGAATTGGTCACTACACAAAATGAACTGCCAGGTGAATAAATTCCTCATCTATGTATGTGTTTTGTGTGGGAGTTTTATTTTTCTGTTCTTGTAAGTGCTTGAACTGAATGAAACCAGGCATGCCCAAGTACATTTCACTGAGTGGATGAGGCTGACACTGGCTTTGCATACCTAGCAAAATAATAGAGCAAGCACAAGTGAAAAAACACATAGCTTTACTTTCAGCTACTTTGAGATCGTTGCAACTGATGGTACTACCAACGCGCAAGTCTAAGTGGAACCATAATAACAGGTCTTGTTAAGGTATACTATGGCATTAGTCTGTATTCGCTTGTTGGAACAGAAACAAGCACTTTTTGTCTTGAAACGCTGCTTCTTTGAGCCCGTTATTTACAACGTCGGTATCGGGTGTCCCATGTGGACCACCAGATAGTGTGGGCTCCATGGGTGCGGCGGCAGTAAGCGCGGCACTCCTGCTGCAGCCGCACGGTGTCTCGGGGTCACTACCTGCACCCGTGATGCATAACTTTCGCACTTGGACCAGCGTTGACAGAGTGCGCTCCTCCTCGTCACCTTCTTATCACTTTTACTCAAGAAGTGCGGCAGGTGAGAAACGAGATTTTTACCCCAGGTATGTTAGGGAACACCAATTAGCATGAGAGTTTGCAGGGACTGCTCGAACTGTTCTAGAAGAGAAAAAACATGGAATACGGGCAGCGACGCTCATATGGTTCATGAACTGGGAACAGGCCACCTCAAGAACTGTGCTGCATGCATGCCGACCACTCCAAAGAGGGCAGAATTAATCATTGAATCGACAGAAAAGATTTCACGTTAAAGAATCTTAACTTTTATAAAACACGTTGCATCTAGGAAGCATCTTTGTTTTGAAACATGGATTACTCAACCGATAGTGGTGTTGATACATTCTCGCTAGAGATGTCAGACGTAATATCGTTACCATCACACAATAGCTATAAGGCGTGTTTTGTGAACACACGTACACTCATTCACGCAAAGTTCTGTAAAAAACTTTCTTGTCTTGCGAAAAGGAGCAAATTCAAACTGATTAGGAGGACTAACCACGATAAAGTGCTGGGTGCAAGACAAACAAAGTGAACATAATTAAATCGACAATTCGAAGCATCGATCACTCGAGAGCAATTTAAAGGCGTAGTAACGAAAGAGGTAAAGCCAAGATGAATTGGTCACTACACAAAATGAACTGCCAGTTGAATAAATTTCTCATTCGATGTATGTCTTTTGAGTGGGAGTTTTATTTTTTTGTTTTTGTAAGTGCTTGAACTGATTGAAACCAGACATGCACAAGTACATTTCACTGAGTGGATGAGGCTAACACTGGCTTTTGCATACCCAGCAAAATAAAAGAGCAAGCACAAGTGAAAAAACACATCACATTACTTTCAGCTACTTTGAGATTGTTGCGACTGATGGTACCGGCAACGCGCAAGTCTAAGCGAACCATAAACACATGTCTTGGCACCGTATATTATGACATAAGTCTGTATTCGCTTGTTGGAACAGAAACAAGCAGTTTTTTGTCTTGAAACGCTGCTTTTTGAGCCCGATATTGACAAATTCGGTGTCGGTGTCCCAGGTAGACCACCAGATAGTGTGAGCTCCTGGGGTGCGTCGGCAGTAAGCACGGCACCCCTGCTGCCGCCGTACGGTGTCTCTGGGTCACAACCTGCACCCTTGATGCATAACTCTCGCACTCGGACCAGCGTTCAAAGTGTGCGCTCCTCCTCATCACCTTCTTTTCACCTTTACTCAAGAAGTGCGGCAGATGAGAAACAAGATTTTTACCCCATGTATGTTAGGGAACACCAATTTGTGTGAGAGTTTGCAGGGACTGCTGCAAGCTGTTCTATAGGAGAAAAAACATGGAATACGGGCAGCGACGCTCATATGGTTCATGAACTGGGCACAGGCCACCTCAAGAACTGTGCTGTATGCATGTTGACCACTCCAAATAGGGCATATTAAATCATTGAATCGACAGAAAAATTTCACGATAAAAAATCTTCACTTTTAATAAACACGTTGCATCTAGGAAGCATCTTCGTGATTAAACATGGAGTACTCAGCCGATAGTGGTGTTAATAACATTCTCGTTAGAGATGTCAGACGTAATGTCATTACCATCACAGAATAGCTGTAGGGCGTGTTTTGTTTGTGAACGGACGTACACTAATTCACGCAAAGTTCTGTAAAAAACTCTCTTGTCTTGCGAAAAGGAGCAAATTCAAACTAATGTGGAGGACTAACCACTATAAAGTGCTGGGTGCACGACAAACAAAGTTAACATAATAAATAGACAATTCGAAGCATCGATCACTCGAGAGCAATTTCAATAGGCGTAGTAACGAAAGAGTTGAAGCCAAGATGAATTGGTCAGTACACAAAATGAACTGCCCGGTGAATAAATTTCTCATTCATGTATGTCTTTTGTGTGGGAGTTTTATTTTTCTGTTCTTGTAAGTACTTGAACTGATTGAAACAAGACATGCACAAGTAGATTTCACTGAGTGGATGAGGCTGACACTGGCTTTTGCATACCTAGCAAAATAAACAGCAAGCACAAGTGAAAAAAACATATCGCATTACTTTCAGCTACTTTGAGATCGTTGCAACTGATGGTACCGGCAACGCGCAAGTCTAAGTGGAACCATAATAACAGGTCTTGTTAAAGTATACTATTGCATTAGCCTGTATTCGCTTGTTCGAACAGAAACAAGCACTTTTTTGTCTTGAAACGCTGCTTCTTTGAGCCCGTTATTTACAAAGTTGGTGTCGGGTGTCCCAGGGGGACCACCAGATAATGTGGGCTTCATGGTTGCGTCGGCAGTAAGCACGGCACCCCTGCCGCAGCCGCACGCTGTCTCGGGGTCACTACCTGCACCCGTGATGCATAACTCTCGCACTTGGACCAGCGTTCACAGAGTGCGCTCCTCCACGTCACCTTCTTATCACCTTTACTCAAGAAGTGTGGCAGGTGAGAAACGAGATTTTTACCCCAGGTATGTTAGGGAACACCAATTAGCATGAGAGTTTGCAGGGACTGCTCTAACTGTTCTAGAAAAGGAAAAACTTGGAATACGGGCAGCGACGCTCATATGGTTCATGAACTGGATGCAGGCCACCTCAAGAACTGTGCTGCATGCATGCCGACCACTTCAAAGAGGGCAGAATTAATCATTGAATCGACAGAAAAGTTTTGCGTTAAAAAATCTTCACTCTTATAAAACACGTTGCATCTAGGAAGCATCTTTGTGATGAAACATGGAGTACTCAACCAATAGTGGTGTTAATAACATTCTCGTTAGAGATGTCAGACGTAATGTCGTTACCATCACAGAACAGCTGTAGGGCGTGATTTGTTTGTGAACACACGTACACTAAGTCACGCAAAGTTCTGTAAAAAACTCTCTTGTCTTGCGAAAAGGAGCAAATTCAAACTGATTTGGAGGAATAACCACTATAAAGTTCTGGGTGCACGACAAACAAAGTGAACATAATTGAATCGACAATTCCAAGAATCAATCACTCGAGAGCAATTTGAAAAGGCGTAGTAACGAAGAGTTAAAGCCAAGACGAATTGGCCACTACACAAAATGAACTGCCAGGTGAATATATTTCTCATTCTATTTATGTCTTTTGTGTGGGAGTTTTATTTTTCTGTTCTTCTAAGTACTTGTACAGATTGAAACCAGGCATGCACAAGTACATTTCATTGAGTGGATGAAGCTGACACTGGCTTTTGCATACCTAGCAAAAAAAAGAGCAAGCACAAGTGAAAAAAACACATCGCATTACATTCAGCTACTTTGAGATTGTTGCAACGGATGGTACCGGCAACGCGCAAGTCTAAGTGAAACGATAATAGCAGGTTTTGTTACCATATACTATGGCATTAGTCTGTATTCGCTTGTTGGAACAGAAACAAGCACTTTTTTGTCTTAAAACGCTGCTTATTTGAGCCCGTTATTACAACGTCGGTATCGGGTGTCCCATGTGAACCACCAGATAGTGTGGGCTCCATGTGTGCGGCGGCAGTAAGCGCGACACCCCTGCTGCAGCCGCACGGTGTCTCGGGGTCACTACCTGCACCCGTGATGCATAACTCTCGCACTTGGACCAGCGTTCACAGAGTTCGCTCCACCTCTTCACCTTCTTATCACCTTTACTCAAGAAGTGCGGCAGGTGAGAAACGACATTTTTACTCCATGTATGTTAGGGAACACCAATTAGTATGAGAGTTTGCAGGGACTGCTCGAACTGTTCTATAAGAGATACAACATGGAATACGGGCAGCGACGCTCATATGGTTCATGAACTGGGCACAGGCCACCTCGAGAACTGTGCTACATGCATGTCGACACTCCAAAGAGGGCAGAATTAATCATTGAATCGACAGAAAAGTTTCACGTTAAAGAATCTTCACTTTATAAAACACGTTGCATCTAGGAAGCATCTTTGTGATGAAACATGGAGTACTCAACCGATAGTGGTGTTGATAACATTCTCGCTTAGAGATGTCAGACGTAATGTCGTTACCATCACAGAATAGCTATAGGGCGTGTTTTGTTTGTGAACACGCGTACACTAATTCATGCAAACCTCTGTAAAAATCTCTAGTCTTGCGAAAAGGAGCAAATTCAAACTTTCTAGAAGGGCTAACCACTATAAAGTGCTTGGTGCACGACAAATAAAGTGAACATAATTGAATCGACAATTCGAAGCATCGATCACTCGGCAGCAATATCAATAGGCGTAGTAACGAAATAGTTAAAGCCAACATGAATTGGTCACTACACAAAATGAACTACCAGGTGAATAAATTCCTCATTCTATGCATGTCTTTTGTGTGGGAGTTTTATTTTTCTGTTCTTGTAAGTGCTTGAAATGATTGAAACCAGGCATGCACAAGTACATTTTCACTGAGTGAATGAGGCTGACACTGGCTTTTGAACACCTAGCAAAATAAAAGAGCAAGTACAAGTGAAAAAAACACTTCGCATTACTTTCAGCTACTTAGAGATCGTTGCATCTGATGGTACCGGCAACGCGCGAGTCTAAGTGGAACCATAAACACATGTCTTGGCACCGTATATAACTGACATTAGTCAGTATTCGCTTGTTGGAACAGAAACAAGCAGTTTTTGTCTTAAAACGCTGCTTCATTGAGCCCGTTATTGACAAATTCAGGTGTCGGGTATCCCAGGTAGACCACCAGATAGTGTGAGCTTCCGGGGTGCGTCGGCAGTAAGCACGGCACCCCTGCCGCCGCCTTACGGTGTCACGGGGTCACTACCTGCACCCGTGACGCATAACTCTCGCACTCGGACCAGCGTTCACAGTGTGCGCTCCTCCTCATCACCTTCTTATCACCTTTACTCAAGAAGTGCGGCAGGTGAGAAACCAGATTTTTACCCCATGTATGTAAGGAAACACCAATTAGTATGAGAGTTTGCAGGGACTGCTCAAACTGTTCTATAAGAGAAAAAACATGGAATACGGGCAGCGACGCTCATTAGGTTCCTTGAACTGGGCACAGGCCACCTCAGAAACTGTGCTGCATGCATGTCGACCACTCCAAAGAGGGCAGATTAAATCATTGAATCGACAGAAAAGTTTCAAGTTAAAGAATCTTCACTTTTATAAAACACGTTGCATCTAGGGAGCATCTTTGTTATGAAACATGGAGTACTCAACTGATAGTGGTGTTGAAAACATTCTCGCTAGAGATGTCAGACGTAATATTGTTACCATCATAGAATAGCTATAAGGCGTGTTTTGTGAACACACGTACACTAAGTCACGCAAAGTTCTGTAAAAAACTCTCTTGTCTTGCGAAAAGGAGCAAATTCAAACTGATTTGGAGGAATAACCACTATAAAGTTCTGGGTGCACGACAAACAAAGTGAACATAATTGAATCGACAATTCCAAGCATCAATCACTCGAGAGCAATTTGAAAAGGCGTAGTAACGAAATAGTTAAAGCCAACATGAATTGGTCACTACGCAAAATGAACTGCCAGGTGAATAAATTTCTCATTCTATGCATGTCTTTTGTGTGGGAGTTTTATTTTTCTGTTCTTGTAAGTGCTTGAACTGATTGAAACCAGGCATGCACAAGTACATTTCACTCAGTGGATGAGAATGACACTGGCCTTTGCATACCTAGCAAAATAATAGAGCAAGCACAAGTGGAAAATCACATAGCTTTACTTTCAGCTACTTTGAGATTCTTGCAACTTATGGTACCGGCAACGCGCAAAGTCTAAGTGGAACCAAATGAACAGGTCTTGTTAACTATACTATGGCATTAGTCTGTATTCGCTTGTTGGAACAGAGACAACCAATGTTTGTCTTGAAACGCTGCTTCTTCGAGCCCGTTATTTACAACGTCGGTATCGGGTGTCCCAGGTGGACCACCAGATAGGGTGGGCTCCATGGGTGCGTCGGCAGTAAGCAAGGCACCCTCTGCCGCCGCCGTACGGTGTCTCGGGGTCACTACCTGCACCCGATGATGCATAACTGTCGCACTTGGACCAGCAATCACAGTGTGCGCTCCTCCTCATCACCTTCTTATCACCTTTACTCAAGAAGTGCGGCAGGTGAGGAACGAGATTTTTACCTCAGGTATGTTGGGGAACACCAATTAGCATGAGAGTTTGCAGCGACTGCTCGAACTGTTATAGAAGAAAAAAAAACATGGAATACGGGCAGCGACGCTCATATGGTTCATGAATTGGGCACAGGCCACCTCAAGAACTGTGCTGCATGCATGTCGATCACTTCAAAGAGAGCAGAATAAATCATTGAATCGACAGAAAAGTTTCACGTTAAAGAATCTACACTCTTATAAAACACGTCGCATCTAGGAAGCATCTTTGTGATGAAACATGGAGTACTCAACCGATAGTGGTGTTGATTAAATTCTCGTTAGACATGTCAGACAAATGTCGTTACCATCACAGAATAGCTATAGGGCGTGTTTTGTTTGTGAACACACGTACACTAATTCATGCAAAGTTCTGTAAAAAAACTCTCTTGTCTTGCGAAAAGGAGCAAATTCTATCTTTTGAGAAGGACTAATCACTCTAAAGTGCTGGGTGCACGACAAACAAAGTGAACATAACTAAATCGACAATTCGAATCATCGATCACTCGAGAGCAATTTCAATAGGCGTAGTAACGAAAGAGTTAAAGCCAAGATGAATTGGTCACTACACAAAATGAACTGCCCGGTGAATAAATTTCTCATTCATGTATGTCTTTTGTGTGGGAGTTTTATTTTTCTGTTCTTGTAAGTACTTGAACTGATTGAAACCAGACATGCACAAGTACATTTCACTGAGTGGATGAGGCTGACACTGGCTTTTGCATACCTAGCAAAATAAACAGCAAGCACAAGTGAAAAAAACATATCGCATTACTTTCAGCTACTTTGAGATCGTTGCAACTGATGGTACCGGCAACGCGCAAGTCTAAGTGGAACCATAATAACAGGTCTTGTTAAAGTATACTATTGCATTAGCCTGTATTCGCTTGTTCGAACAGAAACAAGCACTTTTTTGTCTTGAAACGCTGCTTCTTTGAGCCCGTTATTTACAACGTCGGTATCGGGTGTCCCATGTGGACCACCAGAAAGTGTGGGCTCCATAGCTGCGGCGGCAGTAAGCGCAGCACCCCTGCTGCAGCCGCACGGTGTCTCGGGGTCACTACCTGCACCCGTGATGCATAACTCTCGCACTTGGACCAGCGTTCACAGAGTGTGCTCCTCCTCGTCACCTTCCTATCACGTTTACTCAAGAAGTGCGGTAGGTAAGAAACGACATTTTTACCCCAGGTATGTTAGGGAACACCAATTAGCATGAGAGTTTGCAGGAATCTGCTCAAACTGTTCTAGAAATTAAAAACATGAAACACCGGCAGCGACGCACATATGGTTCATGAACTGAGCACAGGCCACCACACCAACTGTGCTGCACTCATGTCGACCACTACAAAGAGGGCAGAATAAATAATTGAATCGACAGAAAAGTTTCACGTTGAAGAATCTTCACTTTTATAAAACACGTTGCATCTAGGAAGCATCCTTGTTATGAAACATGGAGTACTCAATTGATAGTGGTGTTGATAACATTCTCGCTAGAGATGTCAGACGTAATATCGTTACCATCACAGAATAGCTATAAGGCGTGTTTTGTGAACACACGTACACTAATTCATGCTTAGTTCTGTAAAAAACTCTCTTGTCTTGCGAAAAGGAGCAAATTCAAACTGATTTCGAGGACTAACCTCTATAAAGTGCGGGTCGCACGACAAACAAAGTGAACATAATTAAATCGACAATTCGAAGCATCGATCTCTCGAGAGCAAAATCAATAGGTGTAGTAACGAAAGACTTAAAGCCAAGATGAAGTGGTCTCTACACTCAATGAACTGCCAGGTGATCAAATTTCTCATTCTATGTATGCCTTTTGTGTGGGAGTTTTATTTTTTTGTTCTTGTAAGTGCTTGAACTGATTGAAACCAGGCATGCACAAGTACATATCACTGAGTGGATGAGGCTGACACTGGCTTTTGCATACCTAGCAAAACAAAAAAGCGAGCACAAGTGAAAAAAACACATCGCTATACTTTCAGCTACTTTCAGAGCGTTGCATCTGATTGTACCGGCAACGCGCAAGTCTAAGTGGAACCATAATAACAGGTTTTTTTACCGTATACTATGGAATTAGTCTGTATTCGCTTGTTGGAACAGAAACAAGCACTTTTTTGTCTTGAAACGCTGCTTCTTTGAGCCCGTTATTTACAAAGTTGGTGTCGGGTGTCCCAGGGGGACCACCAGATAATGTGGCTTCATGGTTGCGTCGGCAGTAAGCACCGCACCCCTGCCGCAGCCGCACGCTGTCTCGGGGTCACTACCTGCACCCGTGATGCATAACTCTCGCACTCGAACCAGCGTTCACAGTGTGCTCTCCTCCTCATCACCTTCTTATCACCTTTACTCAAGAAGTGCGGCAGGTGAGAAACGAGATTTTTACCCCATGTATGTTAGGGACCACCAATGAGTATGAGGGTTTGCAGGGACTGATCAAACTGTTCTATAAAAGAAACAACATGGAATACGGGCAGCGACGCTCGTATGGTCCATGAACTGTGCACAGGCAACCTCAAGATCTGTGCTGCATGCATGTCGACCGCTCCAAAAAGGGCAGATTAAATCATTGAATCGACAGAAAAGATTCACGTTAAAGAATCTTCACTTTTATAAAACACGTTGCATCTAGGAAGCATCTTTGTGATGAAACATGGAGTACTCAACCGATAGTGGTGTTGATAACATTCTCACTAGAAATGTCAGACGTAATATCGTTACCATCACAGAATAGCTATAGGGCGTGTTTTGTGAACACACGTACACTAATTCACGCAAATTTCTGTGAAAAACTCTCTTGTCTTGCGAAAAGGAGAAAATTTAAACTGGTTAGGAGGACTAACCACTATAAAGTGCTGGGTGCACGACAAATAAAGTGAACATAATTGAATCGACAATTCGAAGCATCGATCCCTCGAGAGCAATTTGAACAGGCGTAGTAACGAAAGAGGTAAACCCAAGATGAATTGGTCACTACACAAAATGAACTGCCAGGTGAATAAATTCCTCATCTATGTATGTGTTTTGTGTGGGAGTTTTATTTTTCTGTTCTTGTAAGTGCTTGAACTGAATGAAACCAGGCATGCCCAAGTACATTTCACTGAGTGGATGAGGCTGACACTGGCTTTTGCATACCTAGCAAAATAATAGAGCAAGCACAAGTGAAAAAACACATAGCTTTACTTTCAGCTACTTTGAGATCGTTGCAACTAATGGTACCACCAACGCGCAAGTCTAAGTGGAACCATAATAACAGGTCTTGTTAAGGTATACTATGGCATTAGTCTGTATTCGCTTGTTGGAACAGAAACAAGCACTTTTTTGTCGTGAAACGCTGCTTCTTTGAGCCCGTTATTTACAACGTCGGTATCGGGTGTCCCATGTGGACCACCAGATAGTGTGGGCTCCATGGGTGCGGCGGCAGTAAGCGTGGCACTCCTGCTGCAGCCGCACGGTGTCTCGGGGTCACTACCTGCACCCGTGATGCATAACTTTCGCACTTGGACCAGCGTTGACAGAGTGCGCTCCTCCTCGTCACCTTCTTATCACTTTTACTCAAGAAGTGCGGCAGGTGAGAAACGACATTTTTACCCTAGGTATGCTAGAGAACACCAATTAGCAGGAGAGGTTGCAGGGACTGCTCAAACTGTTCTAGAAGAGAAAAAACATGGAACACGGGCAGCGACGCTCATAAGGTTCATGAACTGGGCACAGGCCACCTCAAGAACTGTGCTACATGCATGTCGACCACTCCAAAGAGGGCACAATAAATCATTGAATCGACAGAGAAGTTTCACGTTAAAGAATCTTAACTTTTATAAAACACGTTGCATCTAGGAAGCATCTTTGTTTTGAAACATGGATTACTCAACCGATAGTGGTGTTGATACATTCTCGCTAGAGATGTCAGACGTAATATCGTTACCATCACACAATAGCTATAAGGCGTGTTTTGTGAACACACGTACACTCATTCACGCAAAATTCTGTAAAAAACTTTCTTGTCTTGCGAAAAGGAGCAAATTCAAACTGATTAGGAGGACTAACCACGATAAAGTGCTGGGTGCAAGACAAACAAAGTGAACATAAATAAATCGACAATTCGAAGCATCGATCACTCGAGAGCAATTTGAAAAGGCGTAGTAACGAAAGAGTTGAAGCCAAGATGAATTGGTCAGTACAGAAAATGAACTGCCCGGTGAATAAATTTCTCATTCTATGTATGTCTTTTGTGTGGGAGTTTTATTTTTCTGTTCCTGTAAGTACTTGAACTGATTGAAACCAGGCATGCACAAGTACATTTCACTGAGTGGATTAGGCTGACACTGGCTTTTGCATATCTAGCAAAATTAAAGAGCAAGCACAAGTGAAAAAACACATCGCATTACTTTCAGCTACTTTGAGATTGTTGCAACTGATGGTACCGGCAACGCACAATTCTAAGTTGAACCATAATAACAGGTCTTGTTAAAGTATACTATGGCATTAGTCTGCATTCGCTTGTTGGAACAGAAACAAGCACTTTTTTGTCTTAAAACGCTGCTTCTTTGAGCCCGTTATTTACAACGTCGGTATCGGGTGTCCCAGGTGAACCACCAGATAGTGTGGGCTCCATGGGTGCGGCGGCAGTGCGCGGAACCCCTGCTGCAGCCGCACGGTGTCTCGGGGTCACTACCTGCACCCGTGATGCATAACTCTCGCACTTGGACCAGCGTTCACAGAGTGCGCTCCTCCACGTCACCTTCTTATCACCTTTACTCAAGAAGTGTGGCAGGTGAGAAACGACATTTTTACTCCATGTATGTTAGGGAACACCAATTAGTATGAGAGTTTGCAGGGACTGCTCAAACTGTTCTATAAGAGATACAACATGGAATACGGGCAGCAACGCTCATATGGTCCATGAACTGGGCCCAGGTCACCTCAAGAACTGTGCTACATGCATGTCGATCACTCCAAAGAGGGCAGAATAAATCACTGAGTCGACAGAAAAGTTTCACGTAAAAGAATCTTCACTTTTATAAAACACGTTGCATCTAGGGAGCATATTTGTGATGAAACATGGAGTACTCAACCGATAGTGGTGTTGATAACATTCTCGTTAGAGATGTCAGACGTAATGTCGTTACAATCAAAGAATAGCTATAGGGCAGTTTTGTGAACACACGTACACTAATTCACGCAAATTTCTGTAAAAACCTCTCTTGTCTTGCGAAAAAGAGCAAATTCAAAGTGATTAGGAGGACTAACCACTATAAAGTGCTGGGTGCACGACAAACAAAGTGAACATAATAAATCGACAATTCGAAGCATCGGTCACTCGGCAGCAATATCAATAGGCGTAGTAACGAAAGAGTTAAAGCCAACATGAACTGGTCAATACACAAAATGAACTGCCAGGTGAATAAAATCCTCATTCTTTGTATGTCTTTTGTGTGGGAGTTTTATTTTTCTGTTCTGTTTAGTGCTTGAACTGAATGAAACCAGGCATGCACAAGTACATTTCACTCAGTTGATAAGGCTGACACTGGCCTTTGGATAGCTAGCAAAATAATAGAGCAAGCACAAGTGAAAAAACACATAGCTTTACTTTCAGCTACTTTGAGATCGTTGCAACTGATGGCACCGGCAACGCGCAAGTCTAAGTGGAACCAAATTAACAGGTCTTGTTAAGTATACTATGGCATTAGTCTGTATTCGCTTGTTGGAACAGAGACAAGCAATGTTTGTCTTGAAACGCTGCTTCTTGGAGCCCGTTATTTACAACGTCGGTATCGGGTGTCCCAGGTGGACCACCAGATAGGGTGGGCTCCATGGGTGCGTCGGCAGTAAGCAAGGCACCTCTGCCGCCGCCGTACGGTGTCTCGGGGTCACTACCTGCACCCGTGATGCATAACTCTCGCACTCGGACCAGCGTTCACAGTGTGCTCTCCTCCTCATTACCTTCTTATCACCTTTACTCAAGAAGTGCGGCAGGTGAGAAACGAGATTTTTACCCCAGGTATGTTAGGGAACACCAATTAGCATGAGAGTTTGCAGGGACTGCTCTAACTGTTCTAGAAAAGGAAAAACATGGAATACGGGCAGCGACGCTCATATGGTTCATGAACTGGAAGCAGGCCACCTCAAGAACTGTGCTGCATGCATGCCGACCACTCCAAAGAGGGCAGAATTAATCATTGAATCGACAGAAAAGTTTTGCGTTCAAATATCATCACTCTTATAAAACACGTTGCATCTAGGAAGCATCTTTGTGATGAAACATGGAGTACTCAACCAATAGTGGTGTTAATAACATTCTCGTTAGAGATGTCAGACGTAATGTCGTTACCATCACAGAACAGCTGTAGGGCGTGATTTGTTTGTGAACACACGTACACTAAGTCACGCAAAGTTCTGTAAAAAACTCTCTTGTCTTGCGAAAAGGAGCAAATTCAAACTGATTTGGAGGAATAACCACTATAAAGTTCTGGGTGCACGACAAACAAAGTGAACATAATTGAATCGACAATTCTAAGCATCAATCACTCGAGAGCAATTTGAAAAGGCGTAGTAACGAAGAGTTAAAGCCAAGACGAATTGGTCGCTACACAAAATGAACTGCCAGGTGAATATATTTCTCATTCTATTTATGTCTTTTGTGTGGGAGTTTTATTTTTCTGTTCTTGTAAGTACTGGTACTGATTGAAACCAGGCATGCACAAGTACATTTCATTGAGTGGATGAAGCTGACACTGGCTTTTGCATACCTAGCAAAATTAAAGAGCAAGCACAAGTGAAAAAAAACACATCGCATTACTTTCAGCTACTTTGAGATTGTTGCAACGGATGGTACCGGCAACGCGCAAGTCTAAGTGAAACGATAATAGCAGGTTTTGTTACCATATACTATGGCATTATTCTATATTCGCTTGTTGGAACAGAAACAGGCACTTTTTTGTCTTGAAACGCTGCTTCTTTGAGCCCGTTATTTACAAAGTCGGTGTCGGGTCTCAGGTGGACCACCAGATAGTGTGGGCTCCATGGGTGCGTCGGCAGTAAGCACGGCACCCCTGCTGCAGCCGCACGGTGTCTCGGGGTCACTACCTGCACCCGTGATGCATAACTCTCGCACTTGGACCAGCGTTCACAGAGTGCGCTCCTCCTCGTCACCTTCTTATCACCTTTACTAAAGAAGTGCGGCAGGGGAGAAACGACATTTTTACCCCAGATATGTTAGGGAACACAATTAGCATGAGAGTTTGCAGGGACTGCTCGAACTGTTCTATAAGAGAAAAAAACATGGAATACGGGCAGCGACGCTCATTAAGTTCTTGAACTGGGCACAGGCCACCTCAGAAACTGTGCTGCATGCATGTCGACCACTCCAAAGAGGGCAGATTAAATCATTGAATCGACAGAAAAGTTTCAAGTTAAAGAATCTTCACTTTTATAAAACACGTTGCATCTAGGGAGCATCTTTGTTATGAAACATGGAGTACTCAACTGATAGTGGTGTTGAAAACATTCTCGCTAGAGATGTCAGACGTAATATTGTTACCATCATAGAATAGCTATAAGGCGTGTTTTGTGAACACACGTACACTAAGTCACGCAAAGTTCTGTAAAAAACTCTCTTGTCTTGCGAAAAGGAGCAAATTCAAACTGATTTGGAGGAATAACCACTATAAAGTTCTGGGTGCACGACAAACAAAGTGAACATAATTGAATCGACAATTCCAAGCATCAATCACTCGAGAGCAATTTGAAAAGGCGTAGTAACGAAATATTTAAAGCCAACATGAATTGGTCACTACACAAAATGAACGGCCAGGTGAATTAATTTCTCATTCTATGCATGTCTTTTGTGTGGGAGTTTTATTTTTCTGTTCTTGTAAGTGCTTGAACTGATTGAAACCAGGCATGCACAAGTACATTTCACTCAGTGGATGAGAATGACACTGGCCTTTGCATACCTAGCAAAATAATAGAGCAAGCACAAGTGGAAAAACACATAGCTTTACTTTCAGCTACTTTGAGATTGTTGCAACTTATGGTACCGGCAATGCGCAAGTCTAAGTGGAACCAAATGAACAGGTCTTGTTAACTATACTATGGCATTAGTCTGTATTCGCTTGTTGGAACAGAGACAAGCAATTTTTGTCTTGAAACGATGCTTCTTTGAGCCCGTTATTTACAACGTCGGTATCGGGTGTCCCAGGTGGACCACCAGATAGTGTGGGCTCCATGGGTGCGTCGGCAGTAAGCACGGCACCCCTGCCGCAGCCGCACGGTGTCTCGGGGTCACTACCTGCACCCGTGATGCATAACTGTCGCACTTGGACCAGCGATCACAGTGTGCGCTCCTCCTCATCACCTTCTTATCACCTTTACTCAAGAAGTGCGGCAGGTGAGGAACGAGATTTTTACCTCAGGTATGTTGGGGAACACCAATTAGCATGAGAGTTTGCAGCGACTGCTTGAACTGTTCTAGAAGAAAAAAAAAAACATGGAATACGGGCAGCGACGCTCATATGGTTCATGAATTGGGCACAGGCCACCTCAAGAACTGTGCTGCATGCATGTCGATCACTTCAAAGAGAGCAGAATAAATCATTGAATCGACAGAAAACTTTCACGTGAAAAAATCTACACTCTTATAAAACACGCCGCATCTAGGAAGCATCTTTGTGATGAAACATGGAGTACTCAACCGATAGTGGTGTTGATTAAATTCTCGTTAGACATGTCAGACAAATGTCGTTACCATCACAGAATAGCTATAGGCGTGTTTTGTTTGTGAACACACGTACACTAATTCATGCAAAGTTCTGTAAAAAAACTCTCTTGTCTTGCGAAAAGGAGCAAATTCTATCTTTTTAGAAGGACTAATCACTCTAAAGTGCTGGGTGCACGACAAACAAAGTGAACATAATTAAATCGACAATTCGAATCATCGATCACTCGAGAGCAATTTCAATAGGCGTAGTAACGAAAGAGTTAAAGCCAAGATGAATTGGTCACTACACAAAATGAACTGCCCGGTGAATAAATTTCTCATTCATGTATGTCTTTTGTGTGGGAGTTTTATTTTTCTGTTCTTGTAAGTACTTCAACTGATTGAAACCAGACATGCACAAGTACATTTCACTGAGTGGATGAGGCTGACACTGGCTTTTGCATACCTAGCAAAATAAACAGCAAGCACAAATGAAAAAAAAACATATCGCATTACTTTCAGCTACACTGCAAATCATTTCACACCCTTAAGGGTGGATTTTTCAATAAATCACCCTTCTTACACCTATTATTTCTGCCAAACTTATCCGCACGGGTGTAATTTCTGCAATTCCACCTTTTGTACACCCATTTGTCATTTTTAGGTGTACTATAGGTGTATGTTCGCAATTTACACCCAAGCGTGTTTCCTTGAATGTTACACCTATCATATATGCATATAGTTTAGAGCATCAATACATATCACATCTCAACGGATGCAATCAAACCACATGCCGAAGTTCTGGTGAAAATATCGATGTTTTGGCCTTTGTTTTCGATTCCTCTATCATTCGCCAAAATATATCGTGCTATGTATTATATCTATTATACCACCGCCTATTTACATTATTCAGAACATTTCTCACATGTTCAACGACTTAATTCATGGGTTACGTTTTTGGGATTCTTACTAAAAATATTTTGCTGCCGCTCATGTCCATTCTTTCCTACTTCTCACAGAGACATCGCTAAAAGAGATTATGTTGCGCTTAAACATAACATGAAACGATTACACATGGTTTCCGAATGGCTATCGTGCGCGCTTTCTCATTTGAATTCACACTAAGTTTTTCGTACAAGAGCTCCTGGTTTATTGAAAACGATACTCTTTCTTGGGGACCTTCGACGCCAAATTTTGGTCTGTCTGTCTGTCCGTTTGCACATTTGTCTGTTTGTCCACTCTATACGGCATCTGGTACTTGAAACGGCCGACCCCATCCGCAGCGCCCACCAATGTTGCTCAAGATTGAGCGTTCATGCCTGTGCAATCGTCAATTAAAAAGCAATAATTGCGCATGTCTGCGGCACCATAACAACACGTATATATTCTGCATGTGCATATTTCACTAGAAAAAGCATATATAACTAATTTTAAGGACCGTAGCGCTTATCACGCTGCGCTGACCAAGCAATTATTGCACGGAATGGGGAGTGTTTCCAACGCTTTTCTAAGACGTTACGGTGGTGGCACCTACCGTCGCCTTGCGTTCTACACCATATCACCTCTGAGATGGGCGCGCACACCCGTCTCAGAGCCATGCGCTTTGTTTTTTTTTCAGAAAACTGCCAGATGACGCTCATGTCTCATGTGTGACGTGACTTGATGCGCTCGTTCACCTCCGCTGCACGCTCGAGGCACTCAAGCGCAGTGCCTCCAGAATACCACTCACCGATTTTCTTGCACAGAACACCAAATAAATGTCCTGTTCACTCTCTCCACACGCAAGACTATCGTCTTTCGACGACATTTGCAGAAACATGCAGATACGGGGCCAATTTTTTAATGGGGTTCCACATATTTCCTCACACTGAAGTATTTCGCATCAATACACAAGTCCCTGATTTATTCAGTGAGTTATATTTAGATCCATGAACATGGATGTGTTCGAATTGAATGTTTGCAGCATTCGCATTGCCGTGGAACTAGGCATGTTTACAAATAACAGGTTAAGCTTACTCTAATGCAGCTGTTGTGCACGCATGCCGCGCCGCAGGACAAGCTTAGCGCACATTCGCTAAGCACGGGTGTACTTGTAGAATGGTATGCACCACTCTGTGGGCACTTACTGTTCTTTTTTATATCCTTGATATCAACGCTTGCGCGTCACTTAATATACACGTGAACAATCGTAGACAACACTAGCGCAATGTACCCGTGCCACAAGAATGGAGAATAGTTGACTAGTTGCAGCATTGTAATTGATAGCTGTTACTGTGGCGTTACAATGCACTGATAATCGCACATTGCTATGCGCGCACACAATTTAAGACTTGAAATAAAAGCAAGCGTCATTGATACTTTGTCGGTAAAAAAAGCCTAGTCCCCAGGTTCTTGCTGAATGGCAGAGTGTTATTTAAAAGAAGCTAATAGCACAGCGGGGGTGTTGCTAGAATTTATGCATGCAGGGGGATAGAAAGGAAAAAAAAAAGGGGGCCTGACCCATTTGCATGTACATTTTTGCCTGTGGCTGCATACTTAAGAAACCAAATCGGGAGCTTTCATTTCTTTGTGCGAAATGGGCCAAATCCTGACCCGAAAGTTGCACCAATGACACTAAATTGGCTCATACTTACGTTCACCTTTCCTCTAAAACAGTAAAATTAAAACATTCTTTATACTTATCACTGTTCTAGTAAAACTTTGATAGCATGTATATGCCAAGTAAGCGTTAGTTTAGCTTTTTGCGGTTCTAGATTTGCCCAATTTTGAATAAAAAAAAGCTCCTCAAACGAACATAAAAAAGGGCTGGAGATGTGTCAAATATGAAACAACCTCCCCGCCGCCCTTCCCTAACTTTTTATTTATATCTATGTTGCACAAATAAAAATTTTGACTCCAAAATGTCGAAACAACGCCACAATCACGCCTCCCTTGGGAAAAGAAAAATGAGCAAAAATGAGCACCTGCATACGTCAGTGGCAAAAAAAAAACGACTTCGAAGCTCTGCAAGCAAATAAATATGTTGTCCAGCATAAAATTTACACTATATCTTGGAGGCTTGACATAGCTTGGAAATTATATCATAAAACGGTGCTGCTATGAATTTCGGTTTCAGTTTCGAGGTCTCGGGGCAACTGCGCATCGCCATCGTCAACAGGCAGACTTTGAATTGTATGGTGACATGTCTTATGCGTGTTTGCTGCAGGCTGACGGTGGTTTATTATTTTAATATTCACTTGCTTTGTCCAGGATGTGTACTTATACGGCTTGCACGGTTCAACTCGCGCTTTCAGTAGGTACAGTACGAGTTACTGCAATCTGTGGCGCGTCGGCAAGTACAAACAACTTCGGTGCGGCGGAGTGTGTCTCCTCTGTCAACGGCTTTCGTTGAAGCTTGTGCACGCCGCAAGCAGAGTGTTTCCGATCAAGCAATCAACGGAGTGTACGCTGGGAGCTACATGGAGAACGCTTTTGGATTTCTTGCTATTGCTGAAAAGGTAAGCTTTCGTGCATGCGAACAACGAAGTGCAAAAGTGCGTGCCTGCCTGCCTGCCAACTCCCGATTTGCCCGCGATACTCGTCATTGCAGGAAGCGACCGTCTCTTGGCGCCGTCGTGACCTTCGCTCGCTGTGTGCTTATCAGCTGCGATGGCTCAACAGTCGCAGCGTTCGTGAACCTCGCTGTCGCGCATGGTTAAAAAAAAACGGGGGGATGTGCCGCGCGCAGATAGACCTTACGGCACGCGGCAGCGGGTGAGAAATGGGGGGGGGGGGGGCTGAGCGAGCCGAGGTGGGCGAAAGAAATGGCATAATAATAATAATAATAATAATAATAAAACGAAGCAGATCAACGGTAAAGGAGGCGCCAGTTGTCAGCGGGACTACAGTGGACAAATAGGACGCGTTTATTACGCGGGAGAAAAAAATCCAGATTTCAGTGACTGAAGACAGGGGTGTGTTTCAAATGCGAGTAAATACGCTATTTAAAGCAAGAATCCGAAAATACTTAAAATATGTATCAGTACCCCTTTGATGCTTGCGCTTTGCAGTGGCGTGACATGTGTTTTGTTACAAATCGTGCAGCTAACCAAAAAATTTAGATGTACCTTGCTTGGTCAGGGATTTGCGCTTTTTATGCCTTGTTAGGTTTGTTTATATTTATACTAGTATATCGTAGATAATCAGGATATAGAAATATTGATGTGTTTTGATAAGGGACTGAACAGGCACACTCAATTGCACACATCTTTTTGCATTTTTGCACCATTGTAGTGCGGCACATAGAATATTGTAGAATAGAATATTTCTGTGTATTTTGGTGTATGGTTTTGGCGCTGTGGTTACATATGAAAGCTTAGCCAAAGTGTACCAACAAACACCCACAAAAAACTTTCAGTTAAGCTGATACAGCACAGATGATAATGGTGTAGGCATAGTTAGCCACTAAAGAACACGCTCGCGAAAACGAAATGAGGATGGCGACACAGGTGGCTGTAAATGAAAGCAGGCAGACCTAACAGTTCTTGTCTGTTTCATGCATTTTGTCTGTGCAGGTTTCATCCTTATGAATGCAAACACACTGATCCAACTGATAAGCCCTCCGTGCATATATTCCTGTTAGCTACTTTTCCAAAGAGTCGTGCATTTTTTTAGTTATACATATTTATAGTCCAGCAGTTCAGAGCTTATTGAGCATATATTTAACTTACTTGTGATACATTACCTGTTGCATGGCTGTTTTTATGAATTAAAAAAAATCAACTGCGAATTAGCTGCTTACGCATGCACTCGAAGAATAATATTAGCACATCTTATTGATTTTTTAATGTAGTCAGTTTTACTCAAGGGCTAAAGTAATCATTTTATTGACCAATAAGCAACCTGTGAAAGACATATTATAAAATTATCCAGTACACCAAATTTATGTAACTGGAGAAGAAATTTAGAGGTGAGCTTCCACAAATACACAGTGCTGTGTTTCCAGCAGCAGTTGTCATTTAACAAGAGCTGTTCATCCTTTCAGATTGGGGCTTGCTCGATGTTTTACACTAGTTTCACACAGTATATTGTACATCTGTGATGAGTACATGTCTACAAAATGATCCTTCAAAGTAAATGATAAATATTGCTACTTTTCTGTCTTAATGGGTTTATATAATTTTTTGTATCGCCCATTGTAGTGGCCTATTGGTTAGGGTATTCTAGCTAAGCAAGAAAACTTGGTAAAAACGCTGAAATGTGAGCATCCCAGTATATTTCAAACTTCTTGGTAGGTGCATGATTCAAGAGAGAAGCACTTTTTCGCCACCACCATGGTGTAGACTCAAACATGGCACTTGCATTCGTACGCTAATATGCACAGATGCTTGTATGTAAAAGTGAATAGTGGTGAAGCTGGAGCTTTTTATTATACGACACATCATAATGAGGTTCTCATTGTTCCCAGTATTTTTAAATGCTTAGTTGAATGTTGTGCATCTCTTACATGCAGAATGTTGAAAGGAAAGCACACTACGTCTTCTTCGATGGACTGGGTGCTGACGATGCAGTGTACTCTTCATCACAACATGAAAGCAGCTGTTCCGGGCTCATGACCTCACTCAAAGTGTTGCAGCAGTGGTGGACGCTGCTCATAGGGTGCACCAAGTATCTTGTACATTTTAGGAACATTCCTCTGATGGGAAGGCTTCATATCAAGCTATGTGTTCTATATACCTATTTACTTTTCCAATATGAGTATCAATTTGCCATCAGATTAACAGCAGTGCATGCAGACAACTGTGTACAACGCATAATGTTAGAGCTGTATGATAAACTGGAGACGGCCTAGATGTCTCCAGCTTAAAAGGTTGATTCACTAATGGGTCATTCCACGCCAAACATCCTAGCTATTTTAGCAACCATCTCAAATGTATCGAAAAAATTGTAACAATTTACTGCATCGAAAACAGTGAAACAGTAAAATATTTCTGAAACAAAAATTTTTTGTTCACGTAGTTGCCTTATGAACTTACCGGAATGTCGTTTTATTCTTGTTTGTGCAAAATTTTGTTTTAAAAGTACTGCTCCTTGCTTCTATACCAAAATTTGTCTACATGTTAAGTACAAGCTCATGTGTAAAGTGTTTGAAGCGCAGTAATATTAGTGCAGTTTCGCTGGTACATACGCCTCCAAGACTAAAAAAGTGCTTGATACGGCTGGTTGGTGCTGTATGGTAGACAAAGAAAGTGCTTAACAGCGCAAACGACAAGAAGGGAAAGAAGAGACGAGCTGAGCCCTGAACAAACAACCAAAGTTTATTGCAAACCAACTGCCATATATTGAAAACAGAATCTGCGCATAACCACGCATCATAAGCAGAATCGCACATACATGCACCATACAGCCTACCTTATCAACAACCGGTCATATAAGTGGACCCCAGATAACTAACTTCACAGCAGTTAAGAAAAATTGAGGGTACGCTAACACAGTAAGCACAAGTTGTTGAATGTGGAAGGCGTCAGTAATCTCGTGATCGCGCCGATTTTTATATCCCCCCATGATCAAACACTTTTCAAGAATTGGCTGACAACAAGACTTATTACAATGGTCTGCCAAGTGGCTAGGAAGAGAACCTTTTAGAGAGTTAGCGTGCTCCCTCAACCGATCATTTATGCATTGCCCTGTTTGGCCAATGTAACCGTGCCCAAAAGTAAAAAAAAATATCTTGTAGAGAATCGCTAAAACACATTCAACATGGCACGTAGCGTGTTTCTTAGTGCATGCTTCTTTCTTAGGTCCTTCGCTGTTGACCCAACGACATAGCCCAGCGAGTTTATCGCGTGCGCAGAACACAACTCTTACACCTATTGTGCCAGTGACCTTCTTTAGCCTTTGGGAAACTTCGTGTACGTAGGGAATAACAGTCTTGCTAGAATGAGGCTTGTTAAGTTAGCTGTTGCTTTGTCTCTTATCAGGCACTCTTAGTGACGTTAGGAGAGTCTCGGCAATAGAAGTTAGCTCAGGATTAGAAAAGCCTGCTTGTTGAAGGCGGTGAACTTGGAGCGAAAAACTGCACTTTATCTGGCGGTGACAAGAGCCAGTTAGAATTGCCTTTAGGCAGAAAAAAGCGATGCTTCCCTTGACTAGCTTAGAATGGGCGGACCTAAAAAGCAGGTCTTGAGCATGGCTCGTACCGCCAATATACATGATCAACAACAAAAAAAGCATTTATAATTGTAGACATCGTAGGGTGTTGTCAGAAATAAACTCCAACGTTATTTATAGTTTCTTCATTTCACGCCCGAAAACGTCAAATATCTCATCGGTGGTTCGCCGAGGGTCAGATTGATTGATGCGGTAAAACGCTAAAAAGTCGTCAACGTAGCCGAACACTTTAACTGTACTCGTGTGATCGAAGTTAGCCATGAGACTTCTTTCATATCGCGCGAGTAAAAGGTAACAAAGAACCAATGCTAAACATGAGCCAATGCACACATATGCACTTCTGAGATATTTGACGTTTTTCAGCGTGAAATGAAGCAACTGGAACTAAAGTCGGAGTTTAATTCATGATGACAAGTTACAATGTCTAGACTTGAAAATGCTTTTTTTGGTTGACCATGTATATTGGCGGTACGAACCTTGCTCAAGAAAAAGCCTTCTTCTAACGTCCACCCATTCTAAGCTAGTCAAGTGAAGCATCGCTTTTTCCTGCCTAAAGGCAATTCTAACTGACTCTTGTCACCGCCAGATAGAGTGCAGTTTCTCGCTCTAAGTTCACCGCCTTCAACAAGCAGGCTTTTCTAAACCCCTGCTAACTTCTATTGGCAAGACTCTCCTAACGTCACTAAGATTGCCTGATAAGACACAAAGCAACAGCTAACTCAACAAGCCTCATTCTAGCAAGGCTGTTATTCCCTACGTAAACGAAGTTTCTCATAGGCTAAAGAAGGTCCCTGGAAAAGGTGCCGGCTCCAGTGTGTGACACCACTGATCGTCTGCGCAGCGCATCGAATTGCGCACACACCGGCGGCGAGGCATGCGCGGGTGGCGGCGGAGTATCATTGCGCATGCGCAGACCAGTGTCACGCGAAATTGGCTCATGGAGGCCAGTGTAGCTAACGCTACAAAATAGTGTAAGAGTTGCGTTCTGCGTACGCGACAAGCTCGCTGGCCTATGTCGCAGGGTCAACAGTGAAAGACCTAAGAAAGAAGCAGGCACTAAGAAACACGCTATGTGCCTTGTTGAATGTGTTCTAGCGATTTTCTACAAGAAATTATTTACTTGTGGACATTGGCCAAACAGGGCGATGCATGAATGATCGGTTGAGGGAGCACGCTAACTCTCTAAAAGGTTTCCTTCCCAGCCACTTGGCAGACCATTGTAATACGTCTTGTTGTCAGCCAATTCCTGACAAGTGTTTGATCACGGGGGATATAAAAATCGGCGCGAGCACGAGATTAGTGAGGCTTTCTATATTCAACAACTTGGTGCTCCCTGTGTTAGCGTATCCTCAATTTTTCTTAACTGCTGTAAAGTTAGTTATCTGGGGTCCACTTATATGACCGGTTGTTGATAAGGTAGGCCGTATGGTGCATGTATGTGCAATTCTGCTTATGGTGCGTGGTTATGTGCAGATTCTGTTTTCTATATATTGCAGTTGGTTTGCAATAAACTTTGGTTTTATGTTCAGGGCTCTGTTCTCGTGTCTTCCTTCCCTTCTTGTTGTTTGTGCTGTTAAACACTTTCTTCATCTACCACGCCTATAACAACTTAGCCAAAATGTGTTATATTTGCATTTTTTGCTACTGTAATACTGCACTTTCTATGAATGTCTGAGTAATAAATACTAACTACACAAAAGGTATATTTTGAGGAAATAATATTATGAGACCTCTTAAGCTGCTAAACATTACGACAAAAAATTACAAATTTCGCAGAATCGTCATTTTCGTCTGTATTGAGACGCGATTTGCACTGTCGAGTGGTCCAAATAAAGATGACCTTCCAACCTAAATCGAAAGGAAAAAAAAAGGTATTTTCATATGCCAATTGTTTTCATTACATATTTTTGTTTTAAGGAAGAAAATAAGTTTTTAACTTTCCCATTGATGAAAATAGGGAATTTCAAGGTGGCAGCTGTCGTATAACCAAATGGGAAGATAGGCGCCAATGGGAATGCTAAAAAATATTTTCTTCCTTAAAACAAAAAATGTAATGATGGTATATAAAAAGAACTGTTTATCTGCTTTCAATTTATGTTTAAAGGTAATTTTTAGTTGAGCCACCACATGGCATAATCGCATCTCAATATGGACAAAAATTACGATTTTGTAAAATTTATAATTTTTTTTCATAAAGTTTACCAGCTTGAAGAGGTCTCAAATATTTTTTCTCAAAATATACTTTGCCTGGAGTAAATATTCACTACTCAGATATTCATATACAAACTGTAGTATTGCAATAAAAAATAGCAAACATAATACATTTTGGATTAGTTCTTGGAAGAATATGGGCCAGTATAATTGAAATAATATTACTGAGCTTCAAACACCTTACACAAGAACCTTAACTCAACATGTAGGACAAGTTTGCTGTAGAACGTACTTTTAAAATAAATTTTTTTCACAAACACCCAAACGACAATCCGGAAAGTTCCGAAGGCAACCACGTGACCGAACATTTTTTCTCTCCGAAATATCTTACCGTTTCACTGCTTTCAATACAGTTAATCAGCACAATATTTTTCTAATGCATTTGAGATGGTCGCCAAAATGGCTGGGCGTTTGGCATGAAATCACCCTAACAGCATGTCATGAGCACAGAAAAAAGGTCCTATGCTTATTAAGCCCTTTATTTACCAAGAAATATATTGAAAGTGCCTCCTCTGAGGCACTGTATAACGCTGCTTTTTTTTCACAGTTCTAAGGCGGCTGCACGTGCTATTGTTGTTTACATGTGCAGCAGCGGCATTCATATCTAGTAGAACCCGCTGCTGTGATAGTTGGTGCATGTTTGCATTAAACATTAGTCAATTTTGCGCCAAAATGACGACCACACAAACAAAGAAAACACATAAACGGGATGGGCACTCATTTGCAATTGTTTATTTCTTGAGGGAACAGGCTGATATAAACCAACTTTCGTCAACGCATGTGCAACCTACTTGGGCCGTCCCTTACCTAATCATGCTATAGGACACATGATCGCTAGATACCGTGCTTCCAGCTCATACATGATGAGTGAAATTTGCTAACGCAATTGATAACCCCTTTCTTTTCTGAAAGCCCTTCGAAATTGCTAGTGGTGTGAATCCACATGAAGTGACATGCGCTCTTGAACGGGCACCGTCCATTATTCTTTGCCGTAAGGGCTTGTTCCCTCGCTCGATCATTGACGCAGCACCTCGTCGTCTGGCTAACATGTCTCTTTCTGCACGATAGGGGTATTTTTGTAAACCACTTCAGTGGCAGACTTCGTGAATGGCCACGCGTGCTTCTTTTTACAGCCTTTCAGCTGCTCAGGATGATTCCAGCGATGCACCGGCGCAACTTGCTAGTTTGTTAGGGGCACGAACTCCATCAGTACTTCATGCCGACTCGCCACCTTTTTAAGGTTGTGTGTATGAATATATGCAATATTATGAATATATGCTACAAACAGCTGCTAGTGAGCACCCATCCTGCCCATGTGTTTTCTTTGTGTGGTCGTTGTTTCCTCGCGAATTGGACTATTCAATTCAGGCATTCATGTCTATTTACAGCACATGTTTAATGTCTGTAGCACAATATTACATGCTGTTTTCGTATTCTATTTGCATGTTCAAGAGAAGAGCAGCCGCGCCAATTGTGTCAATTGGATACCAATTTCCTAATTTTGCACAAACCATTATGAAATGCCCAACCAGCTTCAATTATTTTTTCAGTATTGTTAATTTTATGAAGAAACATAAAATCCATTATTAAACGGAAGTTTGTGCATCACCATTTAATTTATTGATGTGTGCAGTTTAATGTCCTAAAGCCACCATTTGATTATGAGACGCCTTAGGGGAGGGCTCCAGAAATTTCGGCCGCCTGGGGTTCTTGTGCCACCCAAATCTAAGCAAATGGGCCTACAGCATTTTCGCCTGCATGAAAACTGCAGCTGAGTACCTTGGCGACTAAACCATCGAGGCGGGTTCATCATCATCCAATCTAATACAGATGCGCCAACTGCATTATAACTTTAATTGAGTATATTCTAACCTCACAGCAAAAGAAAAGAGTAGAATGGTGTAAAAAAATTCTCCCCCCTTTTTGTGACGTCCATAACGCTTTTTAAGTCGCTTTTGTGCCAGTACGCTTTCGCTCTGCGGAAAAGTGTTTTATGATTTGGAAGTGGCTACTAATACTCGCTGTCACAGGGCACAAATATTTTCTCCCTATATTACTTTGTTATGCAGATGCCATTCAATAACGAGTACTAGTATGAGTGCTGGCCGTCTTTCAGAGTGATTTATGAGGTTTTGCAGCCTTAAGCGACA